>PVJX010005176.1:0-24258 GCA_004027295.1 Dolichotis patagonum | reverse complement strand
AGAGAGAGAGAGAGAGAGAGAGAGAGAGTGTGTGTGTGTGTTTTAAGGGCACGGACTGCACTGCTGAAGCATCTTAAAATATGATTATAAAGAAATGTGATCAGAGTCATCTCAGGTTCCAGAAAAACTCTGAAGTACACTTAGAATTACTCATTTGCATATTGTCACTGCTGGGTTTTCTAGCTGCTGCTGAAGGTATTTGGTAAATGCTGAGGCAGAGCAATTTCTTCCAGCAAGTCCTCATAAAGCTGGATCTCTGCAGCCATCGTTTCCTCTCACTGGTACGGACATCACTACAAAGATTCATTCTCATAAAAGTTCTATTTGCTCACTGACCTGCAACTGCTGTCTTTAGTATCAGCTACATTTTTCTGGAATATTCTCAGTGCTTTATGTTAGTGCTTACAACTCATCTGTTAACCCCAACAACTCTTCTGTCCTATGTTATGCTCATGCAACACAAAAACTAAAGCCAAAGCTGGATGGTGGTTAAACATCTATTTCAGCTCTATGTGACTCTTTCATTGCCAGCAATAAATACCTTGTGCAGTATTTACCATGTACAAGGCACCAGTCCAGTGACTTTATACATATTAACTCACTTAACTCTATGCAAAAACAGGCATTTTTTGCCCCTCAGTACTGGGAATTGAACCTACAGCCATTCTTCCACATGCTGGAAAATGTTCTACCACTGAGTAATATCCCCAGCCCTAAGAACAAGCATTTAGATTCAACATACAATATACTCATTTAGAAGAGAACAAGTCACCAAGAAGCAAGCACTCCCTGCGAATTAGTGCCATGCTCGGGCTACTGCTGCCACCGTCAAGGGGACAGCCAGACCCCAGTCTTTCCCCATGAGTCAGCGCCATTCGTGGACTGTAGGGGAAGAGATCAACAAGTCACTAAGAAGTAAGCCCTCCCTTCAAACCAGCGTCATGCACAGGACACTGCCACTGCTGCAGTGGGGACAGCCAAGACCCCAGCCTTTTTCTGTGAGTCAGCGCCATTGGCAGGCTGCAGGGGAAGAGAATGAGAAGTCACCAAGAAGCAAGCCCTCCCTGGAATCAGCACTAGGCATGGGCTGCTGCCAGAGAAGGGAGAGCCAAATGCCAGCCTTTTCCCATGAGTCAGCACCATTCACAAACTGAAAGGAAAGAGTGAAAAGTCATCAAGAAGCAAGCCCTCCCTGTGAATCAGTGCTACACATGGGCCACTGGGGGTACAGCCAGACCACAGTCCCTACTGGCGCACAGGTTGGGAAACAAGAAGAGTCAAACCCGCCCCAGCTGATCCAGAGAAACACAGGCTGCGATGATAGCTACTGAGGTGAAATGTAATTTGATACTTGTGTGTGATGTTTTACTGACTGCAGGTCTAGGGCCAGTGGTCTGATCATCTATTCAGAAGATAATGGTACCCAATGTGACATCTATGGGAGATCTCCTTCTGAAGGTGGTGGCCACTGTTAATTCCCTATTATCTTGAAGTCCTGTATCACTTTCATTGTTTTATTGGGTTGGGTTTTATTCTATTTTTGTTTTGTTTGATTCTGTTATATCCAATGGCATGGGCAGCTATTTCAAAGATAAGCAACACATACTATGGGGGCTATTTTGGATTTACTGTTGCCTTGTTTTGAAGTTGTTTATTGCATTCATTGTTTGTTTTTATTGGTTCTATTCTGTTCTGTTTTGTCTGATTTTTACTATGTCTGAAGGTATCTGCAGCTATTGTGAAGACAAGAAGAGGTATTATGGTTGAAAAATATATATACATATGTACTCATTTAGATGCAACTAAGGACCTGCAATGCACTATGAAAACTGCAATTCAAATTATGCAAATTAGGTATTAGTTTCCTTATGCTTTTTGAAGAAAATATTTATCAAAAACCTAAAAACCAAGCACTGTGTTGCACACCTATAATTCCACCACTTGGGAGGCCAAGACAGGAGAATCACTGCAAGCTCAAAGCCAGCCTGGGCTACATAGTGAGTTCATGATCAGTCTGAACTACACAGAAGGACTATGTTTAAAAAAAAAAAAAAAAAAGAAATAGAAAAAATCTAAAAATCATTCTGATGTCCTTAGTGCAGGAATGAGGAAAGAGTAACAACACATTATTGTACATCTACTCAGAAATATTACATTACTCAGAAATGTTGCAACTTTTGAAAGGATAATATGAAGGCAATAAAACACTAAAAATTATTACGACAAACATCAACAGGGAAAAGATTCAAGAATTATGTCTGTCATAAATAATTTCCTTTTTGAAAAAAGTAGGCATGTGGAAAAACAAAAATGACAGGAGTTGAAAGACAGAATGATGACCCACAGCCTCTTTCAATTTTACAACATTTTCAAAAAGCTGAAACATACAGCACGAAACTTAAACATAAAAAGCATATTAACATGTTAGGTGACTGCTCTTTTTTGGTTATCTTGCCTCCTGTTTCCTGCCTTCCAGATGTTTAATTGTGGACGTGAGGGAGCTGCCCAATCACACACCAGCACCAGCATGTCATCTCAGTTCACTGACGGGCCAGTCTGCTTCATAGGGAGGCTGGAAAAGATTCATCTCTCTAGAAAAATGTTTATCCTTTCAGATGGAGAAGGAAAAAATGGAACCACTAAATTAATGGAACTACTTGATGAAGAAATATTTGGAACTTTGGAAGTAGTTGGAAGAGTAACAACCAAAACAACCATCATGTGTACACCATAGGTCCAGTTTAGAGAAGATTAACAGTCCTTTTGATCTCAGACGTTACCATGAAGTAGTGAAAATTACTCATGAATTCCCTCAGTTTTTTCCTTTCAGAGTACAAAATGAGTCTTAATGAATTTTTTTATGATTACAAGAAGTTACAGTGACAAATATTAAAGAAATCCCTTCATAAGGGAAGGAAAGAACTTTGATTCGTAGTAATTTGTTGTTTTTAAAATCCCATTTATCTAATGTTAGATATTTCAGTCTGCAGTTTTTGATGGAACTGCTATATTATTAACAGTTCTCACCTAAGTCCTTTTTTTTCCCTTTTATAAAAAATTGTTACTACTTTGTACTGTCAGATAAGATGCTGTAACAAAGCATGTTGTGTTTACATCTCTATTTTATTAATAAAAATTTGAATGATATATACTATTGGTTACTTCATCTTTATTATTGTAAGCATGTACTCAGACACAAACATGGAATTTCATAACTATAAAGTCAAATGTGCTGGAACACAGGTCAGTGGCATAAGCACAAGGTTGTGAGTTCGATCCCTGGTGTTCAAAATAAATAAAATAAAATAAAATAAAATAAAATAAAATAAAATAAAATAAAATAAAATAAAGTCAAATCTTAGGCCTACGAAATGAAACTCTCGGTCAATGTTGTTAAGGATTTATTCGCTGTCTCATAAATTCTACCATGTTAATTATTCTTTGATATTCAGAAAGTGACTTTTTGTTGCTCTTTATTTTTTATTAATATGTTTGCAATATGTGTTGTGTGGGATTGGTACCTATATATATCTCATCCTGATTCTTTTTACCTCTTGTCCCTCTCATCCTCCTCTCCCATCTCTATCATAAAGTGTTTCTGACAGTTAAAAAGAGCAAGCAGTACCCTGTCATGTAATTTGTAAAGTATCTCTTTTCTGGATTTTAAAACTGAGCATGTATTAATGCCAAACAATGACCCATCGTCATTGAAAGAGTTAGTGGAATCATTTGATTTTTTTTAACCCTTTCAAATGCTATTAATGATCCTTAGTATATAATTCCTGTCTACCAACGTGTGACACTGGAGTCGGGCAGGGAGGATATGTTAGGTGCAGAACAGGATAGTGCAGAATAACTGTGATGGCCCCTAGTTAGTTGGATTTTATGTCTTAGCCAACTCTGCAGTGAGGAAGTTAATTCCAAATCCATATAGGCTACTAATTATACCCAAAAATATTCATTTTAAATTAACACAATCTTAAATTTTAACTTTTATCATCCTTAGATGCTCTGCAGATTGAAGGAGTTAAGGCACTTTGCTATTTGAAATTAAAACATAGTTGAAAATGAGACCTATAGTGCTATCTCAATAACAGTGTTGCCTTCTAAGCTAGAGAAGAGATCAATCCCCAGTTCTAATATTAGCTCCCTAAAACTGCTACTAAATGTTGAGGGTGCTCTGCTTAAAACATCTTGAATTACTCTATTTAGAAAACTGGAAAAAATGAATCTAGGATCTTGCTATCTGTTGAATAAATCCCTACTGCTAATGATCACAATCTCATATACAGGCCCACTACACTATCTGAACCGCTCAACATCTATACATAAATTCCCCACCAGCACTGCAATCTGAATGAGTAAAGTTGGAACAAGTATAACTTCTGGGCCACATGTTCCACATTTTTCTTCTAATTTCATTGAGGTACAATTCACACACAATTTGCCTATTTCGAGCACACAGTTAAGTAGTTTTCAGTGCCTCACCATGCTGATTGGAAAAAGCCTCAGCCCACACCTGCTGTGAAGCAGGCTCCGCTATGCTGATTGGTAAGAGCCTCAGCCAGAAAAGAAACCATGTCTTCCCATGAAGCAGGCTCTGCCACACTGATGGGTAAGAGCCTCAACCAGAAGTGAAACCACACCTTCCCGTGAGCCAGCCCCTGCCCCAGGTGACCTGGAGGACTCAGGGTGAAATGACAGTAACTTAGGGGAAGGGACCAGCCTGATGTTTGTATTGTTTGGTTGACTCTGCAGGCCTGGGGCTGATGGTCTGGGCATCTACCTGCAGGATGGCACTGCACATTGTGTCAACTGTGGGGGATTTCCTCCTGTCTTGTTTTTGAAATCCAATGTCTTGTTCCATTTTATTGTTTTGTTTTATCCCTGCGTCTGGTAACCTGAGCAACTATTCTGAAGCTAACAATGTGCAGTATTGTTCTGTTTTGTTTTGTTCTAATTTATTGTTTTGTTTCATTCAATTTTTTTTTTTTTTTTTTGGTACTGGGGATCGAACTTATGACCTTGTGCTTACCAGGCAAGCACTTAAGCCACTGAACTAAATCCCCAGCCCAATATTATGTTTTAATTGGTTTTATTGTTTTGTTTTGTTTTGTTTTGTTTGATTGAGCTATGCCTGATGGTATGGACAACTATTGTGAAAATAGCAAGATTTAAAAAAAAAAAGAAAATAGCAAGATATATTATAGTAGATATTATATATATATATATATATATATATATATATATATATAGACAGATAGATAGTTGATTTCCTATTACCCTGTTTTGAAGTTCTGTACCACTTTCACTGCTTTGCTTTGATTGCTTTATTGTTTTGTTTTACTGGGTTTTATTCTCTTTAAAATAAAAATATTTAAATGAAAAAAATAAAAGAATATTAAGTGACCAAAAATGTTCTAAACTTAATTGTGATGCCAGGCACAGAACTCCATAGATTCACTAAACTATCACCAAGTAACACACTTTAATGGGTGAATTTTATGGTTTATAAATTATACCTCAATAAAACTCCACTTAATAAAAACAAAAAAAACATGTTAGGAGAAAATAGAAACTCTTTGTACAATACTCACATGTGAAAACTCAGGCTGTGATGGGATAGGAAGGGAACCAGGGGTAAATACTGGTGTGCTCTGAGTCACCGGCGTGGACGCCTGTGGAGGCACAGTACATGGAGACGGCAGAGCTGTGTTTTCTGTTTGCACTGGATCACTGGCTTGGAGTTTCTTCTGAAAAGGCTCCACCCCGCCCTCAGTCAACACTGACATATCCACTGGTTCATCTGGTTTAAAACAAGAAAAACAAATAATCGTTTGTCAATATTACTCATGTTCCAGCACCATTAACAATAATTCTACACAAATTTCTCCTCCTAAAAAAAAATCACTTTAGGTTGGGCATGGTGGCACACACCTGTAACCCCAGCACTCAGAAGGCTGAGGCAAGAGGATCTCTGTGAGCCAGCCTGAGCTATATAGTGAGTTCCAGGGCAGCCTGAACTCCATAGCAAGACACTGTCTTTAAAAAAATAATAATAATAATAATAAAAAAATAAAGATTTAACTTACAGAAAAACAATGAATTAATAATAGACTGGGCCCTAATAATATTTTCTTTCTGGGTTAAGAGAGAGGAAGAAAGATGAACCATGCTTCTATTAGATTGAAATCTGGGTTTTGCAAATAGGAAGGGAACCAAGATGGAGAGAGGGAAGGGGATAGGGATATAAAAAGAATTAAGCTACATTATGTAAGTATTCCAATTCCACATGATGAACGTAGTCAATATGCACTGCTAACATGTACTAAAAAAATAAACACACAAATTAATATCTGGAGATACCTACCCATTTACAAGATATGTTAACTTGCCTTCTTGGCCCCTTTGCTAACTGTAGAGTTTGTTTTTCTTGTTTTGTGTGGGAATACCCAGATTAATGCCACTTAATTTAACCATCACATATTCTGCTCCAGGATTTGAAAGACAATGAATTTGTTAAACACGCTGAGTAAATACCTACATATTTGTAAACTCACTATATTTTCATTAATAACTAAGTATAGAAAGATGGATGCCAAAACAAGTAACAATGAAAAGTCTTATTGTGGTCCATCGGCACTGATGCACCAAAGTACTAAGAAGTCACTAAAACCAACACAAATTACTCAAGAGGGAACAAACACACAAAATATGTGCTTTCTCACAATATCAACATCGCCCTTCTTCCTCTATCTTACAGCTTGATCTCAACCAGGCTTCCCCCAGACCAGGATAAACTCCTGCAGCAGTGGTTCCCCCAGTTTATATTCACGTTGCGGGCTCCACACTCCCAGCCTCAGTACCTACCCTTGCTGCTGAGCTGGGCCTCCACTGTACATACCAATCTACTGCTAGCTGGGGAGCCAGTGCTACAGGGCTTTAATACACTGCCACAGCTGTGCTGAGCACTGTCATCTCATTTTGTGGCATTTTTTTGTCACAACAAAATACATTAAGCACCCACTATTTTAGGCACTACATATGAAAATACTGTGGGTAATAGGACAGCAAAAACCAAATTAAAAAGCATATATAGTCTCATGGACAAAGATAAACATATTAAGCAAATGCATTGAATCGGAAATACACTGACAATGATAATACATTACATGAACAAAAACGAATCATATACATAATATGATGCCAACTGTGTAAAAATACTTTATTGTATTTATGCATAGAAAGGATTCTCAAAGGACTATATCCAAATACTAACTGTAATTAAATTTGGAATGTGCTATTACAGGTCATTTTATTTTCTTATTACTTTCCTATACATGTTCCAAATTTTCTAAAATAAGTATTATTAGAAGCCTAATAAGGGTGAAAGCATTTTTAATATAATCATTTTTATATATTTTGAAAGTTCACACTACAAATGGAAAAAACTGTCCAAAGAATTAACCAAACTTAACCTGTATTAACAGGTTTTCTGTAGGATGGATTTACCTTGAAGATGTCACTCATCATCTTACAATTAGAGTGACATTAGTTTATTTGGCTACTACAAATGATTTGAAAAGAAAACAGCTGACGACAAATACTGAGGCAGAAGAACGTCTCATTCTGCAGATAAATTAATTTGAAAAACAGCTAAATGTATTTCTATAATTACTGTTCTTAAAGCAGAGAAAACAAGATATCACAGGAAGCATGTACACTCGGGAGGCAGCTGCCCAAGGTCAAATCCTACCACTACATCTCAACACTCATGAAGCAGCCCTGGACCTCCATTTCCTTATCTAAAAGATAAGGGCAAAGTGATACCTACTGCTTAGATGTTGTGAAGATTCAATGAGAAAAACCATAGAAAGGTACCTGGAACCAAGGAGAAACATGTAGAACAGTGTGTGACACACACTTACTGCTCAATAAAAATTGGATACTGTATTATTACTGAGATACAAAAAGAGTAAAAACGAGACAATCACAGAATTTATAAAAAAAATCTTTGCAGAAATCCAGGCACTTGGAATACGTTAAACTACTGAAGAGGTACTTAGAGCACTGTGAAAGAGGTTTAGGTAACTAATATAAATCAGTTAAGCCAGGCACAGTGGTACACACCTATAATCCCAGATGCTCGGGAAACTAAGGCTGCAAAATCACAAATGTAAGGGCAGCCTGGGCAACTCAGTGAGACACTGTCTCAGTAAAATTAAAAGGGCTGGGGATGCAGCTCAGCACTACAGCATTTGCCTGGCATAAGCAAGGTTCTAGATTTAATCACCAATACCACCAAAAGCAAACAAAATCAGGTGAATGAAAGGCTTTCTTGTGAATAAAGTAATACAAAAACCAGTTAGGTCCTTAAAGGAGAAAATTAAAATTTTTACCACCTGCTCCTGGCCATTCTTTGGATAAAAATAACAATTGTTGGTTCCCTCTCACCAGAAACATGTTAGCATGCTACTGGAAACTAGTACCCCACTAGTAAAAAACCCAGTTCCTCACCATACTAATTCATTTGTGTCAACTTTAAAGATACAAAAATTCTCCCTTAATGGCCTTTATAAAAATAGAGTCAACAATACATAACTCCCAGAAGAATCCAAAGTACTGAAGTGAACCCTTTGCACTAGGTCATATCTCTGAAGGTTAGAGATGTGGGTCTGGTCTCCAAATAGGATATGGGACAGGGTTCTAAAGTACAAAGAAACAGCACATTCTGCATAGTAGAGAAATGCAACGCTGCTCCCCTCTTCTTTGCAGAGCTGGGGATCAGATCCAGGACTTCAAGCATGCTACACAAGTGCTCTGCCACTGAGCCACATCCCTGGCCTCCTCTTCTAACCTGAGATTAACAGACAGACCAAGAGCGCTCACCTTTTCTCCCTTCTTGCTCTGTGGGACTGCTAGGAACGATAAAAGGGGTAGATCGGAAAGCATCAGGGGAAGGAGCGACAAGATCTGAGGAATTCCTTTATATAAAGAGAGAATCACAGGTTATTTCACCACAGCCATAGTTTCCATATTTGTTTTCACTTTGTAATAGCAAAAATATCTAAGTCATTCAGATCAATACCTAATAGCATTTCTTCCAAACAACAATCTGAGACTGGTGGAAGAACCACTAAAAAACTACTCCCATACCAGGTATCTTGTTCGTTCTTTTTTAGGTCTTCTGAGACAGGGTCTCACTGTATAGTCCAGGCTGGCCTTCTGCTCACTGTGTATCCTAGGCTGGCCTCAAACTCATGATTCTCCTTCCTCAGCCTCCCAAGTACTGGGATTACAGGTGTGTGCCACCACACCCAGCTTCAGACATTTCTAATATCAAAAATTTTTTAAAAGAATAAGGGCAAATTGGATGACTAGACACAAGGACATCATGATTGAAAAACAATGAGCAAGTGCCAAAAAAATAATGTCACTGCAGGTTTGAGACATAAAAAAATAAAAATGCCATTTTTGCATAATTAGGAAGACTACAAATTTTTATTTTAAAACAAACACAAACAAAAAACAAAAAAGCAAATCTCTGCGATATCACTGAGATGAAGAAATTCAATTATCATTAACTATAACAATGTATTTCCCTCCTATGATGCAAATTGAGAAGACATCCTGGTAAAATAAAATAGCAGAATGCTTATCTGGAATATGTATTACATTTATAGCTGGGAATTTTCTGTCCTGGTGAAACTTTTGATCTACTGTTATAAAGCCTCTGGAAACAGAACTAACTGCCCTCAATCATTACATTGAGTCCTTAAACCAGAACTTCTAACCCCTAGGTTTTACTTTTTGGTTTAATAAGAATTCTTGACAAGCAAACAACTTAAGCTTTTTTAACCTCAGCCCAAACCCTCAGACACAGCTGTGTGACCCACTTACGTGGACAGACTCTCCTGTACGAGGGACCTCTGGCCAGAGAGCTGCAGGACGTGCAGAGTGGTAGCAGGTGTGGAAATCAGAGAACACCCACCTTCCTCCTTAGGAGGACTGGAGCAACCATCAGAAGCTACTGAAGGAAAAAAAGAAAATCTGGTTGCATTGACTTCTCAGATTGACATTACTGATTTGCCCAAAAAGAGAAAAAAGAAAATATTACAAACAGTAATATTCGTATTACCAACCATGTTTCAAGAGAGCAGAAATTTTTTTCTAATCATAGTACAATTAATAAAATTTCATAATCAGACAAATCTTCAGTAAATATTAACCCCCCCAAATTATGAGTTTCTTTAACAAAGTATTGAAGAAAAAAAGTTCCTGAATCCTTTCTGTCATGATCTAAACTTGGAGAGGAAAAGCCAGAATCCTTATACCTCTGCTTGGCTGCTCTTCTTTCTTGTGATGCTTCTATTATAAAACAGCCATCGAGCCTTTTATTCCCAGGTCTACCTAAGGTGAAGTAAAGCTCATGCCATGATGCAGATGAGAGAAGTCAAAACAATGCGCATAACACCTGATGATACGAATGCAGCAATTTTCATGATTAGAACTCGGGCCTCTGGGGCTGGGGATTTAGCTCAGCGGCATAAGCGCCTGCCTTGCAAGCGTGCGGTCGTGAGTTCAATCCCCAGTACCGGAAAAAAAAAAAAAAAAAGAACTTGGGCCTCCTCAAAGGAGAAGGAAAATACTAATGTACTAATCAAAGAAAAAATGAGCAGCTGATTTATATTATGAAGTTTCCTATTGCTCCCTTCTCCTTAGCAACAGACAGAATATCAACTATATTCATCCTAAGTGTAAAGAAATTTCTTAAACTCAACCTTATAGCTTTAGTGAGGAAACAAAAAAAGGCTCTTTGGTCAGCTTCTGAAAGTTCTGCACAGCAAATTCCATCACAAGACATAAAAGAATAGTCTTCCCATCCCTTCGTACAAAAACCACATTTTATCTGGGTGGTTACTGCTAACACTTTCTTGCCCACTGAGGTTGTATGTAGAATGAGGTGGCTAGGGGACTAAAAGTGTACGAAACAAGCACCATTTTGTTCTTCTAAGTTGTGTGTCCTTTCTATTAAACTTTAACTGTCTTTTTTGCAGTAGATGAACTAAAAAACAGATGAGTAAGTAGGCTGTTCAAATCAACGTGAAAAACTCAAACTTATTAAAGACTTGAAGATTGGGTAAACATAACAGAAGAAAAAATGGCTTAACCTAGCCATAATACTAAACTTAATTAGCTGTTGTTACCCTGTAACTTTACTTCCAAAAGAGAAAATCATGTTAAAATGTTAAACAGCAAACAAAAATTCCACAGAAGTGTTTCTCTAATTAGCTACAAACATTTTCCTTCCATATCACAAACAAGTTAGCACATCTCTAAAGTGCTTTCTAACTTAAACATTAGCCTCAGAACTAAAATAAAAATTTAAATCTTTGGAGATGAGGAGATATCTATTAACAACTAATTATCCTTTATACCTGTTTTATTGCTCTGGTCGAACAAGTCTTCCTGAGTTGACAAAACCTCAGGCTCTGGTGATTTCTGAATGTGTAATCCACCTTCCAGAAGTTCTGGAATGGACGTCTGTTCTTTTGTTTCCATAGCAGCACGAGACACTCTGGGACTAGAAGGCAGCTCTTCTAACCTAGGTAAGTCATAGTACCAGGAGAAAAGGTTGCTGAATTCAGTCTTTGACCTGTTCACTAAAAAGCTTTTCCTGTTTTGTATTTTTTCTTTAATAATCTCAAAATTCCCAGTAGCTATAATCTATACCATGACCTACTGAAAGCAAAATAAGTTACTCTACAAAGCCCTCATTCCATTTCAAAGCCTGGGCCAGGGATTTAGCTCAGTGGCTTAAGCACCTGCCTGGCAAGCGCAAGGTTGTGAGTTCGATCCCCGGTACAAAAAAAAAAAATCCATTTCAAAGCCTGCTTGAGTGTCACACATAGCAACACCTCTTTTCAATTCAGCTCACTGCTGAACTGTATGCTTTCCAAGACTTCTGAGGAGTGATTTGGAGATTTCTGCGACACAGGCTGTTATGCAGACTTGTATGAAACATTCTGATCCAGACCAAAATACTGCCACTAAGGAGGGCAGTCCAAACAGTGACCTCTCCTGAAAGGTGCTTGGATGTGAATTATCCTCTGCTGTTCCTATTCCACGTACTCTACTCAACTATGCTGCAAATCAGGACTCCTTGGAACTGATACTACTCATACATGTAAAACACTTTTTTTAATAACCCAGTGCCAAGGATTGAATACACACAGCTACAACTCCAGGCTTTTTTTTTTGTTTTTTGGTGAGACAGGGTCTCACTAAATTGTTAAGTTGCCCCAGGCTGACTCAAACTTGTGATTCTCTTGCCTCAGCCTCCTGGGTAACCATAATTAAAATATGTGCCACCTTGCCTGGCAAGACAATCGTTCTGGTTCCTTCCCAGAGACTTTCACCTATCCTACTGCTATGCAGAATAAACAGGATAGCAAAAACAGCTTGAAAGAGAACTTCCTAAAGAAAAACCTAGCCAGAAGTGGTGGTACATGCTTGTAATTCCAGCACTGAGAAGACTGAGGTATGAGGATCATCATGAGTTCAAGGCCAGCCTGGACTACACAGTAAGACTCTGAAAAAAAAAAAAAAAAAAAAAACCAAAATATAAAAACCTAAAAATGCATCTACTGTCAAGCTAAATGTCTTATGCCAGAAACACAACTCCTGACATTCAACTTTAGTCAGGACCTCACTGACCACTTTTTCTACTGAAGAAAATAACAAAATACTGAATACTTATTCAAAATGAAATCCTCCCAGTTTTCCTCTGCCATATGCAGTCTCCAGCTACTACTAGACAAGTTCTCTACCACTGCACTACAGCCCCAGCCAACGAAAGATTTTAGTAAAAATTAAGTCCAATTTTAAAATCTAGTTTTGGATAAAAGAATGACCAGAGATAGAGCAAAGGTGTATTACCCAACTCCTACCAAGTTAAGAGCTGAAAACACTTGGAAAAGTTCCTACATCTATCTTTCTCATAAACTGCCAGAGATGGGATACCTAACAATCCATAGCGATGTGCATGCTCAAGTACGGAAAGAACAAGTTTTCAAATATAATATTTATGTGACTCTTTGTAACACCCGAGAGACCTCCTCTAGAGTGGCTCTGCACACAAAGATGACAGGAGTAGTAGCAATCAAAGAGTGGGATCATCACTAGTTTCAGCAGCAATAGATCTCCTCTGCAAAAGGCATAAATTAAGATGAGGACACAACAAGACTGCATAAACAAAAAATGTTTATAAGTAATCAGTCTTCCTATTAGACTAGAAACATGCTAAGGGGACAAAAAAAGTTAACAATTCCTAAAACAAAAACGTATCTACCCAACAACATAAAAGTAGTATAATCCAAAAGCAAAAATCCATGAACTACAGAAAGAGGGAGGGAGGGGTGGGGAGGCGGGAGAAGAAGGGAGGAGAAAAGAAAGAAAGGTAAGAGGAAGGGAGACGACAAGGGAAGTGGGGAGAGAAAGAGGAGAGGGGAGGAAGTAGAGAACAGTTTACCTTGCTGGTGCTGGACTTTGCTCTTCTACCACATGCACAGTTTTACCAGGCAGTGGTATCACAGGGGAGTCCTTGGGGGGCTTTTCTGCCACAGGAATATCTTCACTGCCCTGCTCTTCATGCTTAACTGCTTCAAGTTTCAGAAAAAAACAAAAGGAAGGGGAAAAAAAAACAGACAAAAAGGAGACATCATTAAAGTACTAGAAGCAGCCCTAGATGAATGAAACCCACAGTGTAGTACATGCTAGGGAAGCACTCTACCACAAAGCTACATCCCCAAGCCTTCCAAATGATTTTTTTAAGATTCCAAGTGATTTTAAAATGCAAAGATTTTAAAAGAAGGAAGTCCAACTTAAAACACATTTAAATTTATACTTTCCAAAAAAGAAAGCAAGTAATAACTACTTACAGAAAATCTCAGTCTACAAGCCATCAAGTATTTATCAGCGAACTGCAAACTTACAGTATCAACTTAAGATTATATATAATTTGGACAGGTATAAAACTTATCAAGGGAAAAATAGCTCCAGTCTGAGAAGAAAACATCGTAACTCCAAATGCGAGAAAAGCATTTCATACCAGCATCTGCAGCCACATCAGACAGCCTGTTATAACCAGAGTTGGTGGTTATTAACTGTAGGTGTTCTTTGTCTACTTCATATGGCACAATATGTTCTTCAACATCCTGACTCTGAGAGAGTTCCAGGACCCCAAAGCCCAGCTGTGATGAGGCAGGATCTAGGACAAAACTCCAAGAAATTAGCAATCATCCCACAATATTTTGAAGGTGCAAGATGCTGTCCTTTGGCAAAATAAGATCATGTAAAGCTCTTCACATCAAAACCCTGCCCCCAAAACACTTCCAAAAAAATAAAGGAGTCACACATGACCCTAGGTTCAATTCTTAGGAAAAATCAATAATAAATGCATTAAAAATGAAGGAAGAAAATGTATAATGAAGCAAAATCTTGAATACTATAAAGCCTTACAAGCATCCAATATGGTAGACTCTGTTTACATTATGAAGACACTTATACCATAAACCATACCATACAAAAAGCTATTCACAGTCCAAAAATATTTGGGTGGAAAAATGAAAAGAGGAGAAACAGCCAATATGCAGAAATGGAACTATCCAATGAGCTACGAAGCTACAAGTCCTTGGACAAATTACATGGAATATTTTAAACAATAAGCAAATTTCTTTTTGTTTTTTTTTTTTGTTGTTGTTTTTTTTTTTTTGGTATCAAGAATCAAACTCTGGACCTTGTGCCTGCCAGGCAGATGCTTATGCCACTGTGCTATATCCCCAGCCCCACATGAGCAAATTTCTTAATGACTCAATTTAATCATGAGAAAACCAGAACCTCCTAACAAGAAACTCAAACACTTGCACGCACATGTTAAAAGAAGGTAGAAGAATGTATCATGCAGAAAAAGGCACAGCCTACCTTCAGCACCAAGGGAGTGCGTGGTATCATCTGAGGTATCTTCTTCTACCTCATCGTTCCCCTTCTCTTCCAACTCTTCTTCCTTCTCTTCCCCAACAGCAGGAACAGATTCCAATGACATTCCTAGAACACTATACAGTAGAAGGAAACAATCATGTGTTCCCAGAAACTGAGACACTGTTTAAAGCCGCTAATGTTACTACGACTTCCCCAACCAATTACCTTTTTAGCCAAATGTGAAAACATTTAAAAAAAAAAAAAACCTCCTCCCTTCTTAAGCACTCCTCTCTATAGCAATCACCTAGAAGGTTAGCAACTCAAACTCTGTACTGAATTAAGTAACACAGAAATTAAACAGAAGACACAAATATATTTAAATTTTCATAGATCTTATTATGAACAGGCATAGAAATATCTTACACTCAAGAATTACTGAGAAGTGACAGAATAATGTACATTGGATGAGCAGAGAAGGAACTCAAAAATCGTATCAATTAAGCTGGACAAAATTTACAAAAACATTTTAATACAAAAACCTTAGAATACATGAAACTAAAGAATCCAAATAAAATTTAGGCCCACATATTTAAAAGAAAATTGACAACACAGCAAAAAATAAATAAATAAAACTAAAAGACAAAAATTAAAAAGGAAAAAAAAATTCCTGTAATAACTATAACAAAAAATTAGAAAAACAAAATAAAGAACTCATACAAGCCAGGTGAGGTGGTGCTTTCCTGTAATTCCAGCACTCAGGAAGTTGAGGTAGGAGGTTTGCTGCAAGTTTGAGGCCAGCCTGGCTACATATGAGTTCAAGGCCAGCCTGAACTACACAGTAAGACCCTATTTCAAAAAACCAAAATAAAAAAAAAAGAACTCATACAAAGAACCCTAACATATAAATAAATAAACAACAACAATCAACTCATTAAAAACAAAAGTAGCCAGGCATGGTGGCACATGCCTGTAATCCCAGCATTCAGGAGGCTGAGATAGGAGGATTGCTTTAAGTACAAGGCCAGCCTGGGCTACCAAATGAGTTCAAGACCAGCCTGGACTATATAGTGAAACAGTCTCAAAAATAAATAAAAAGAAAGAAAGAAAGAAAGAAAGAAAGAAAGAAAGAAAGAAAGAAAGAAAGAAAGAAAGAGAAAGAAAGAAAGAAAGAAAGAAAGAAAGAAAGAAAGAAAGAAAGAAAGAAAGAAAAGATCTTTACATCTTTAAACACAGGAAGAAATAAGAGAAACCATCCACTGCCAATCAGAAAAAAAAAATTAAATGCTATGCTACTGCTCAATGTTACCCATGCTACTGTAAGATAAACATTTATCCACTTATTTATACATTAACAGAGGACAAATAAAAGAACCCTTTCTGGAGAACAATTTGGAAATATGTAGCCAGAGTTCACAAAGGGGTTCAGGATGTAGCTTAACGATAAAGCACTCTGCCTAGTACATGCAAGGCCCTATGTTGGATCCCCAGCACTATTTTTAAAAAATGTAAATAGTTTTAGAGCCGGGGAGATACAAGTGGTACAACACTCAAACTTGAGCATTTAATTCCTAGCACAGAGTTCAATTCCTGTCACTGCCAAGAAAAGAAAAAGAGCTTAAGAAGTACTCATATTAATCATTTCAATAATTTCAGAAAAAAAAAATTGAAATGTAGAAAGAACCTTGAAAATAAGTTTAATGTCTTAAAAAACAATGTGTATGAATGATTTAGGGATGACAATGCGCATTAGATATAATGGAATTATTTGGTGTGATACTGGTTCTATGAACCTACAGGATAATACACTGATTCATTATTCTAGCGGATGAATGCTAAAGGGGATCTATGAGGTCAGTTTTAAACTACTCAGTCCCTCATAAAAGCAAGCACATACAGAATGTACGTGTTCCCTTTTTATCCCATCTATAGGTTTAGTTAGGAAAAATGTTAGATTTAACTCACATGGGAAAAATGTTCACATTTTTAAGCAAAAAGGTCAACAAACACAAACTTATTTTCCATATGATGACAAGTACGTAAATTAAATGAAAACAAATGGAAAATGTGCTAAAATGTGTATAGCAACTATCTTGTGTGTGCCAAGAGTATAGGCGACATTTTTTACTTCCCTGCAATTTTCTACGTATTTAATAATGCATACTAACGGCATTAAACGTAACTAAGCATAAAAAAGGTAAAATCATAAACTTGGAAAGTTGGGAACCCATGATCTGAGGAAGAGAAAAAGGATTAAGTAAAGATTAAAAAAAAAATAGATTTTCATCAAAATAAAATTGAATAAAAAATAAAAACATGACTTTATCCATGTAACTAGGACCAAATACACAGAGGGAAAGAAAGCCCAAGAGCAAATGTGACAAAAGGTACTAGATGAGCAACAAGGAAAAACATAAACCCACACACTTGTTGAGCCTTCTCACCTTTTGACAGGCAGTCCTTCCTCATGGCCCTGACCTCTAAATGCTGGTGGACGCAGTGAGCTTTGGCCCTCTCCTCCAGATACATCTACCACCTTAAGAATATATGTAGACTGCATTCTGAATGCAGTACAATCCACACACTTACAATTCTGCAACGAACATCTCCTGCCTAGACCTCTCCCCTGAGCTCCAGACCTATACATCCAATCATCTCAACATCTCCAACTGGCTGCTGACAAGGTAGCTCAATTTCAGCAAGTCTATAACTTAACTGTTCTCCATCTCAATAACAGATTCTCCACTCTAGTTGCTCAGACCAAAAATGTAGGATTACTGCCACCTCTTTCCTGTCTCTGCACTTCACATCTGCTCCATCTTTAAATCCTATTTTTAGATACTCAATCTCAGCCAGGCAGTGGTGCATGCCTGTAATCCCAGCACTCTGAGAGGCTGAGGCAAGAGGATCACAAGTTTGAGCCTGGCCTGGACAAATATAGTGACTCAGCAAGACCCTTTCTTCAAAAAAAAGCCTGCGGACATAGCTCAGTGCAAGGTCCAGGGTTCAGTCCCCACACTGCAAAACCCATGTTACCATTCTTCATACACTTCCACCATGAACCAGCCACTGGCATATTTTGCCTAAATTATTTCAATAGCATCCTACTTGGCCTTCCTGGCTCTGGCCCCGTTGAAATCCTTTTAGTCTGTTCTTGATCTAGCAGCCAGAGTGAGACTGTTAAAATCTTAGGTCAAACTGCTATTCTTCCTTTCAAAACCCTTAAATGTATTCCTATCTCACAAAGAAAAGCTGTGCTTCTCACAATCACCCATAACACCTTGAACCGGTCCTCCCTTCATTTCTCTGATGACATCTCCCACTTCTCTGGATCACGCCACTACAAACATACTGACCTCTTTGGCATTCAGCAAATCTGCCAGGTACATTCATGTTGCAGTGCCTTTGCACACTGTTCTCTATGCACAGACTACATTCACCCAGATAACCAACGAGATCACTTAATCAGGTTGCATTTTTAATCAAATGTCTCTTCAGAAAAGTATAACCTAACACCCTATATAAATTCTCAACTCCTTCATACTTTCTGTTCCCTTACCTGCTTTTTCTCTTCAGATCTGTTCAGTCTCTAACATGCAGCTATGTTTCATTTATTATGTATTACTGTATCCCATATAAGAATGTAAGTAACATTAAAGTACAGAATTTTTTTACTGATCATTCTGTATCCTCGAAACCCAAGAGTGCTTGGCATATGTGAAATAATGAATGAAATATTTGTGGAATGTTAGGCAAATCAGAAGAGATTTGAAAGAAATCAGATTATGAGAGGAAAAAAAATATTAATGTTATATTATGCCTAAAATAATAGAAAAAGAATGCCAAATTAGAGTCCCAACTAAGCAGCTTGGTGAGAACTTCTCAAAATTAAAAAAGATATAAGGATGTAGCTCAGTGCAAAGGCCCAAGATTCACTCTCTAGTACCACAAAAAAAGAAAAAAAGAAATAGACCTTTACAGATAATTTATAAATATTTACAATAATTCCCATAACAGCCAGGCATGGTGGATTTTTTCAAATTCAAGGCTATCCAGGGCTACATAGTAATTTCAAGACTAGCCTGAACTATACAATGAGACTACCTCAAAACATCAAAAAAAATTTTTTTTAAATTAAAAAAATACACACACAAACACGCACACATAAAAGTATTTATCACATACATGCACACATAAGAGTATATATGTTATACTATAGTTTCAAAAAATATTACCAAAAGGATCTATTTCTTTCTTTTTCTTGGGGGACTGGAGGGCTAGTGCTGTGTAGGATAGAACTCAGAGCTTCACACATGCTAGGCAAGCATTGTACCACTGAGTGACATCCCCACCCTTAATTTTTTTTTTTTTTGAGATAAAGCTTGCTAAATTACTCAGGCTGGCCTCCAATTTGCAATTGCCCTGCTTCAGCCTCCAGAGTAGCTGCGATTACAGGTATGTGCCACCACACCCAGCTCTATTTCTTTTTTTTCTTCTGTACAAGAAATTGAACTCAGACCCGGCCGGCGCTTAGGGACCTGGATGGTGCGGTTGACTCAGTGCGGTTGACGGTTGACTCGGTTGACTCGGGGTGCCGGGAGAGCAAGGAGCTCCTCCCCTCTCTGGGGGGAGGCTGTGAGCCTGCCAGCTCGCTGGCTGAGAATCAAACATGAGCTGGGGATTTAGCTCAGTGGCATAAGCGCCTGCCTGGCAAGTGCGAGGTTGTGAGTTCAATCCCCAGTACCGCAAAAAAAAAAAGAATCAAACATCTCTTGTCGTCCTGTCCCCCATCCCATGTCCTCCTTCCTCTTCCCCACTGCTTAGCAAGTGGAAGCCAGTGAACTACACATCTTGTGAAAAGATTGGCTATGTTATTTAATATGAGCTCCCCATATGCAAAGATATGGACAACCATTTGGAAGAAAACAAGAGACAATAAGACAGGTAGTGAAGATCCCTGGTTGTCTAGCTTTGAAATTTATGCTTTCTTATGTTCCATTCTGTTTTGTTGTGTTTAATTTTGCCCCCTTTAAAAGAAAATTAAGAAAGAAAGAAAAGAAAAGAAAAGAAAAGAAAAGAAAAGAAAAGAAAAGAAAAGAAAAGAAAGAAATTGAACTCAGAACCTTGTGCTTGCCAGGCAGGTGCTATGCTGTGGAGCTGAATCCCCGGCCTTCTATTACTTCTTAAAACAGTGTGTGATCTACAATTATCTCAATTTTTTTTTGATGTTTCATGGTGAAATAAAAAATTTCTTTTCCATATTTTAGAATACTCCCAGTTTAGGAATGTCAGCTCATATCAATAGCACACCAGATAAGACAAAGATTTTGGGAAGAATTTCACGACATAGGACGTTACCCAAAAAGCCATTTTTATCAAAATATCTGATTTATGAATAAAAACAACAAAGACATATATATTGCAGAGAACTTTCTCTCTTTTAGAATCACTTTCAAGTTCCTTCTGGCTTCCAGGCCTTAACTCCACAGTTCATTCCATCAGGAAAGCATTCCTTTCATGCTGCATGCTGCTCCTCAGCCCTCCAACTACATCCAGCAAATTCATGGCTATTGTTTGGACTGCAGTCCTTAAAGAGCTGCTCCCACAGTCCCCAGATCCACATATTTTTATTTTTTCTCCTAAATGATCACAACTGTCACTGAATAGCTATTGATATAACGGATTAAAATCAGTCTCCCTGGGGCCGGGGATTTAGCTCAGTGGCATAAGTGCCTCCCTTGCAAGCATGCAGTTGTGAGTTCGATCCCCGGTACCCCCCCACCAAAAAATCAGTCTCCCTCATTAAATTATAGGCACCATGATAACAAAGTCCCTTTAAAGCACCTGCTGCAACGCCTGCATATTTAATGAACAGTCACTCAATCACATTGATGCAGAAAAGGAAAAATATGATTCTACCACCTGGGAGACTGAGACAGGAAAACTGCCCTGAACTTGACAGGCCTACACGAGTTCAAGGACAGCCTGAGGTGCAAAGTGAGACCCTGTCTCAAAAAATCAATAAATAAAATAGAAAAGGAAAGGAAAAGGAATAGTATGGAACTTCTCCAACAGCACTGCATTCACAATGGGGTACCCATACTTCCAGACCCCCTATTCAAACTAAGACTCTGAGCCATAAAAACAGCTAAGTCTAAATGCGTTCCTAAAGCGGTACTATAAACTTAAATGCCTAGAAAGCAAAGCAAGATAACACAGATAAGTTAAGTGAGTGTTAAGAAAAGCAAAAGTATTATGATAAACAACAAAAGAAGACCCAGTCTCGGTGTCCTTGGATATATCATGCATAGGTGCAAAGTCCCTATGACGAATGTGATCATTATGTACATCTAAAATGTACCAATAACTCAGCAGCAAGTTGGAATTGATACTTTCATACCTCATATGAGGGGAGTGCTACTCACAGCTCTTGTCAACTGCTGCCAAGGACTGGTAATCCCAGAAGCCTGAAATCCAGATGTGATGAAAAATTTCCCCATTTTTAAATTCTGTCAACTAATTCAGACATATGGGCCAAATACAACCCATCTGCAGGCCACAAAGAGCCCACTAGTTTGCAGATTGCTTTGAAGCGTTCATTTTTACTTGATGTGGGAAAAATCTGTGTATGGAGTACAAGATATGCCAGGGAAAAAAAGCACTTAATTTTAAGATAAAACAGTATTCTTGCCAGGCAGGGTGGCACATGAGTTCAGAGCCAGCCTCGGCTACATAAGTGAGTTTAAGGCCAACCTGCATAGTTAGACCCTATCTCAAAAAAAAAAAAAAAAAAAAAACAATATTGTTTTTGGGGGAGGAGAGTATCAGGAATTGAACTCAGGACTTTGCATTTGCCAGGCAGGTGCCCCAAAAAAACAGTAGCCCTTTTTTTTTTTGGTCTTTTTGAGACAGTTTCACTACGCAGTTCAGGCTGGCCTTGAGCTCACTTTGTAGCCCAGTCTAGTCTCCAACTTGCAAGGATTCTCCTGCCTCACCTCCCAAATGCTGGGATTATGGGCATGCATCACCACGCCTGGCTCAAAAACAATATCTTGAACCATTTCAAGCTACCATTCTCCGCTACTTCTCAACCCCAAACCTCCTGGCTCCTAAAGTTGTTTGTTTTTCTTTGACCTTAGGCAAATTGGGGCAGAAGACTGAGAAAGACGAAGCATCTGCATCAAAAGGAACAAATCCTACCAGCATATGTCATGTACAGGTACAAAGTCCCTATGATGAATGTGATCATTATGTATATCTAAACTGTATCAATAACAATAAAAAACACCAGAATTCTACTTAAAAATTGTTAATAAATCCTTAATATCACTAAAAAAAAAAAAACACAAAGTCCAGCTTTGTCACTAACAATGTATCCAGAGCATGTGTTTAACTTCATTGCCCATATTTCTCCCACTATTGTGTATAATGGAGATTAAATAATGTCTCCACTATAACAGCTCCTTTAAGGTATTTAATCTTTAAATAAGATTATATGTCAAAAAAAAAAGATTATATGTCAAACATTCAATATAGGGTCTAACAGGATGAACTGGAAAAAAATGGACACTGTAAAAACATTCATAAAACACCGTAAAAACTGATTTTTTACTGATCCAGGTAATAATCATACCTGGATCTAACAGTGGTGAAATACTTTAGTTGGTTGGTAGAAAGTATACCTAACCATTTTGATAATAGTACAGTTAATAATTTTTTAGAAGCTGGATCTTTTCTATCTTATTTTACATTGCCTATTTTATTTTACATGCATAAGAGAGATGACAACTTGACTACTACAGTTATAAAAAATATTATCTTCAAAATGAGGTTCCAGCTATCAGTACTAAACACAATACCATCTATAGAATTCTCCAGTCCCATTCCTTAATTCACAAAAAGATTAATCCTTTTATCCTTGGGATGAGGCAACAGATATAAAGAGTTGATCTGCTAATTAATTTAAATAGCTAAAGTAGTGGTGCACACCTATAATCCCAGCACTCAAGAGGCTGAAGCAGGAAGATCCCATAAATTCGAGGCCAGCCTAAGATATAAAGCAAGACTCTGTCTCAAAATAAATAAGTAAGTTTAAATATAAACTCTTTCAAATATTAGTATACCTGCTTGTCCTGTTTGGCTGAGGTAAAGGTTCAATGACCTGACTGATGGAACTACATGTATCCAAATGAGAAGAATCCACAGGGTCTGAAAAAAATGACTGAATATTAGCACAAGAGGCACTTACCACTAAACTTTAATACAAATTCAGAAACACACAAAATACCAACCTAATGAGCCACATTAACATCATGATTTTGAATGCTTACTAGGTACTGCATTAGACCTGCTTACATACATTCACCAATGCCCCCCTCATCCAACAGCACCTACAAAAATGCAAAAAGGATGGACAGTTTTAAATGCCTCACCTGCAGCCTTGTTTTCTTTCAAATGTTCACTGACCCCACTATTATGGTCTCCCTGTTCAGCTGTCTGTTCAGGATTGGACGCAACATCCTAGAAAATATACAAGCATACTGTGGATACAACATATGAATAGTCCAAAAGCAAACATACTTTTTGTGACTATGTTTATTCCATCGTCCCAACACATTTAATCTGAAAGATAGCGATCCTCTAACTACTTATTTTTGCTGGTTGGTTCACCTTAGAAAACTCAAATCTGCTTGATCATTTTCAAACAAGTTATCACTCACCAACACAGGGTTCTCTTTGTGCATCTGGAGATTTGGAAGGTGTCGAGAGAGCACACTAAAGTGAGAATCATCTTCTACAACCTGGCTTTCAGGCTGAGAATCTTCAATTATCAGGCAAGGAGTATCTTGCTGAGAAAAATCTGAATCCAACTGACTTCCAGTAGGGTCCATCTGCTCCCCTGGAAAGGAATAACAAAAGATCAGCTCTGTGTAACCTACAAGCCTTCCCCACACAATCTGAGCCTAAATAATGGGGCGGAAGTACAGGAACTGAGAAGGGCCCAGTTCAGGGATCCGCCGATCAGAGCATTCCATCTGTAATCACTTTCCTATCACACCTCCCAAGCCCCCCATTTCCTTGATACTTATAACGAACCTACCAATCCTTCCCCCTCTTCTTTTTCCTTACCCTTTCCCCTCCTCCCTAACCTCTTCTCCCCGCCCCTTTTTCCATCCCCCTACAACTCTGTGTCCTTCTGGAGTCTCCACCGCCCCCCAGAAGGCTGCTCGCGGTCTCCGCTCTGGAAAGCCCCTCTCCCCCTCACGATTCCTCGAGACCACC
>PVJX010005175.1:0-87549 GCA_004027295.1 Dolichotis patagonum | reverse complement strand
GGCTTAATACTATTGTGTTATGTTTGATATTATTGTATTTGAAACTATGCTCAACTATAGCAGAGTAAGAGATATGGTGTTAGATACTGTTGATGTCCAGTTGACTTAATGTAAAGTACTGTGTTGCCTATGTTGTCCTGTTCTGATCTGCTCTGTACTGCCCCCTTTTGTTTTATTCTCTTTCAAATAAAAAAAAAAGGATAAATGACGATGATACCACACACACCACAAAGTCACCTTTAGTGGTCAGCAGGTGAAAATTGTCATGTACACTCTAAGGTTATTTTAAAATTTCTGTTTATCACAGACCCACCTTGAGCAAGCCATTGCAGTTTCTTTTTCTTTGCAAAGTGGAGCTCCACTCTTAACAGAAGTGAGGCCAAAGAACTGCCTGACATGCGCAGTGCAAGCTGGGATACAGCTGGTATGAAGACGCCAGTCCTGGGGCTGAGGACAGTGTGCCAGCAGTGTAGTGAAGGAGTCTGGCAGGGGGTTCTACCCCCAGCTCGGTGCTGGCTGCCCCATGGGTACAGACATGACTCAATCACACTGCCTGGGCCTTGAGAAACTTGTGGTCCATAGGAACCACAAGTCAGAAGTCACTGCTGACTGGTATACAAGACTGGTCACCCTGCAGTTCACTGATCCACCCACCCATCCATCCATCCATCCATCCGGCAAGGGTTTGCGAGACTGTACAATCAAACCTCATGCCCAGCACAGGAGAATGGAAGATGACAGAATTCATTCCTGCTCTCTAGGAAGAAGCCCATGTGTCTGCACTGCATCTTCCGACTTTGATATTCCTCAGTTCTATGGCTGTGTTGGCAAAGGCCCAACAGCACGAACTGACTTAAAATCATTCAGAGGTCAGAAGCATGTAGGGACAGAATGTCCATTCTCGAGAAAAGAGATACAGAAAAACAGCCCTGAAGGGTTCCTCCTCTAGCACTCAGTCTGATGCCAACACCCCCTCTCCGGAGGAAGCAGAGCGGCCAACAACAACACCCACCACCCTGCAGCTGGTGAAGGAAGGCTTGGCCTCTCAGAGCCCTCTGTCCCACCCTGGCTGCCCCGCTGGAAACCCTGCAAACCGGGTGAGAGGTGATCTGACTGTTTTGCCTGGTGTGATGGAATTATGACTTGACAAACAGAAAGACCCCCAAACCCTCCCGGGGAGACAGAAACGCTTTATCTTCATGTGTTCTATTCTGTTACAGGCTGTGGCAAGCAACACTTGGGTCCATTTTTAAAACTGTTCCCCTTCCAGGTTTTTAGAAGTGGGCTAGGAAATTAAAAGAAGAGGTCCTGAGAGGCAAAGTTGGGAGGATTCAAGATGCCAGGGATGGGCATCAGCGTTCGGCAAGCCTTTACTTTGGGAAAAAAAGTCTTTTCTGCACAGCTCCCCAGTGAACCAGAACGTTCACAGTGGTGCTTGAAAAAAGGCCTGGGGAAGGCAGGATAGCAAAGCTCAAATCAAGCTTCTGAAATTACCCAACAGTAGACAGCTATCGGAGTAAGTTCTGAAGTTTCTCTGAACTGAGAGTGTGAATCTCCAAAAGAAGTAATTATGCAAGTATGCAACCGCCCACCTTGTGGAAGGACAGAATCTTAGAGCTGGAAGGAAGCCCTAACATTATTAATCCATTTCCTTGTACAAACAGTCCAGGAACCCAAGGTCCAGACCCAGGCAAGAGCCCCCTGGCCTCGGGCCCATGAAGGCCTGTACCCTGTGACAGGGCTGAGGAGGGGAGACAGCACAGGGAACACTCCTGTCACCTCCTAGCTCAGGGTCCGGTCTGTCTATGTGAGCACGATTAATTCAGCCTCAGCGTGGTCCCCAAGGAAGCAAATGAGCAAGAAACGCCCAGGCCTCAACCTCACCAACAGGCATCGTCACCCACCAGCAAATCTAAGCCGGAAGTCAGGGTACATCCTGGACCCAGGGCACATTCCTCCTCCCCGCCAGTCTCCCCCATTTCAGTCTTATCTGCCCCAAGCCTGCATGATTTCACTCCCTGCCACTGATCCCCATCATGCTGCCAACCTGAGCTTTCTAAAATGAAAATGCGAAAAGCCCTCCTCATCTGCACAGGATAAGGTCCAAATGCCACCAAGTGCTTTATGACATCCTCCGATTCCGAGCCTGACCAGTCCTAATCTATGCATCTGACTGCTGGACTGAACACTCAAAGTCTCCCAAAGCACCGGGCACTGGTACCTATGTGGGCCCATTTACCTAAGATACCCTCTACTCCTGACCAGCTCTTCCCTACCTTCCAAGAAGGGTCTCCCGGATGCCCCCCAGTTACCTCCAGCTAGGTCAGGGTCCTCCTGTGTGTTTACAGCCCCCCGTATCACAACAGCGATCTGTTGCTTCTAACTTGAGTGTCTCTTCCATTGTACTCTAAATCCCTGGGACATGGAGACTTCTGCCTTCAGATCTTAAAACTCTGCCACACGATCAACACTGGCCATGAAAGAATGAGGGAATGAATAAATGAATGAATACACACACACCAACACTGGAGAGTTAGTACAACCGTCATGTCCCAGCCAGCCAGCAAAGCAATCCAAATGTCAGCAGTCATTTTAATTTCCTTGGAAGGTAAAAAAGCAGCTGAGTCATAAAAATGACATAAAATTTTTCATCTTTAAAAAATGACTTTATATAGCTCTGTGGGTACTTATGTTCATTCGACCCTGGAAAAAATATTGCATGTGGGGAAGGTGGTGGCCCCAGGCAGAGGGAGAACACTGAGAGACATCTGCGGAAACGGTCAGGATGAACGCTGAAATCTGTATTTATTTTGCAGACCTTCTCCTGTCATCATCAGCATTATTCTTAATATTGCTATTGTTATTATTGTAACAGCTTTATTGACATATAATTCCCATACCATACAATTCACTTATTTAAAATGTACAATCTGATGGATCTTGTCATATTAACAGAGCTGTGCTCCTGCCACACAATTGATTTTAGAACATTTTCATCATCTCCAAAAGAAACCCGCACCTTTGGGCTATGACTTCCCCACACACCAAGGTAACTACTTCAGCTTTTTCTGGATCTTTGTGTATGCAAGAGCACGCAGCCTGGCCTTTGTGGCTGGCTTCTGTCACATGTCATCACACTTTCAACACTCAGCCATGTTGTACCGCATTGGCTCACCATTCTTTATGGCCCAATAATAGTCCATCATGGGAATCTACCATGTTTTGTTTATTAGTTGGGTTGTTTTCCTCTTTCAACTAGCAGGAGTGACATGGGTATGAACATTTGTGTACATTTTTTGTGTGGGCATGTTTCCAGTTCTCTTGGGAATACCCTAAGTGTGGAAGGGATGATGTGACAACTCAATGTTTAAGGAGCTACCGGATCATTTCCCACAGCAGCCAGTGTCCCTCTACATTGCCACCAGCAGTGATGGAGGGCACTGCTTTCTTTCTCCATTTCCCGACTGTCCTGTGTTGGAGCTATCCCAGTGGTGTCGAATGGGCGCCTCACTGAGGTTTTGCATCACATTTCCCTGGAGGGGAATGCTGCGCCTTTGTTCATGAGCTTTCTGGCCATCAGTGTACCTCTCCTGCCACTCCACCAGGCTCAGTGCAATGCTCTCAGTCCCCAGGGTCTTGTGGTACACCTGTGTCCTTTTTGAGGACCCAGCATCAGCAGCCACAGAAAGGACTTTGGAGCTGACTTTGAAGTGACACAGGGACTGAGCAGCCTGCTTCTTCTAGATGCTGCGGGGCTGGGGTGAAAGGCAAAGAGTGAGCTGGGCCTTGCTGGGCCTACAAATGACATGTGCAGACACCAGGTGGGACCAGTAAATGCTTCTGCACAATCATAATCAATGCTTTAGGAACAGAGGGCAGGTGATTCGAGCTTAGCGGTGCAGTGTGGCTCAGGGTCAGTGTTCCCGGAAGCAGTGAAGCTGCTTACACAATCAGTAGGTTTCCCCAGCCAGAGTTAGTAAAGGCTATTCCATTATTTAGACTCAGCGTGCCAAGGCCTGGAGGCAAGAAGAGGAGGGGCACAGCAGACCACCCAAAGGGGCTGACAGGAGATTGCGCCTCTGCCAGTGTGGGGAAACATGTCCGTGCCCACAAACTGGGCATGATCAAAAGGAGCCTGTGTGCCAAAACAGATGTGGCTTTGCCCCACAAGCCACAAGTAAGGCTGCATGCAGGCTGCATGCAGGGCCAGGACAGCAGGTTTGCCAAGGACCTGCTCAGGTCAGGACCTGCAAACACCAGAGTGTGCCTGCCAAACCAAGCCCTGCGAGCTCTACAAGCAGCAGCATGAGGTGCCTCCCTGGCATGCTACCTGGCCACCCTCCCTATAACCTGTCTCCCTCGCCAGCACTGGTGAACCTTTGAGTGCTTTCAACAATACAAACAGCCACCACAGCATGTGAGCCATAGAGTCATCACGACTGCCTAGACAGCCCTCTTCTATGCTGGCTTGTCCCTTCTCTACTGCAGAGGAAGCAGCCTATGATGCTGCAAGCAGTGCATCACCAGATCTGACCCGACACTGCTCAACCATCCTGGAATTGGAGCCCAAATCAGCTGGAGATTTTCCCTCCCTCATTTCCAAACACAGCCTTCTTCCTTGCCCTCTGAAGGAGGCGTGACCAACTCTGTGGTCCATAAGTGAAGGACCCTCTTCTATCCTAGCTCCACCTTCTCAGCAGCAACTCATGGAGAGGAAGCATGAGGCCTCGGCCTTGTTCCCAGCCATTCCCAGAAAACTAGACCCCCAGCATGTGGCTATGGACAGCATGGCTATTTCTGCGATACCAACACACACAAACCTGCAGTCACCAAAATGGCCTGGAATCTGCTGCAGCAGGGAAAGGTATTTCGAGAAAGCGCCACTGGGTTGATAGACACTTTCCACTAGCGGCCCTGCACAGTGGCCATCATGAATGATACAAAGGACAGGTCAAACTGAGAACTGAGAGCCTCCTTCTGGGGCAGGGCAGGGAGGCAGAGCTGGAGGAGGTGACAAATCTTGATAGTACGTGTTGCCAGTGACCCTGGCATACACAGGCTACTTTTACCACACGAGTTACAACATTGTGCATGGTAAAAGGAACACTGGATTTTGTTTGAGGCCTGGACCAGATATTTCCTAGTTTGTGACCTTGGCAAAATCCGATAAAATGAAACACTGATTCTTCGGTTTGTCTCAATGAAGAAAAAAGTCCAGGCCAGTGGTCAGCACAGGGCTGGGCTAAGAGAAGATGCTGGAAGCAGCCAGTGAGACTTGGGGAGCCAGCCAGGACGACTTCACTCATAAGGAACCAACAGGGCCCTTTAGTGCCCATCTGCTGCCCCTGAGGACAAGGGTAGCACAGTGACTGAGAGCAGAAGCCCCAGGGCCAGAGGGCCAAGCTGTGCAGCCAGGTTCCCCGCTTACGGGTTGTGATGTCCTGGGCGAGTGTTTTCTTTCTGTGCCTCTGCTTCCTCACCTATAAAATGGGGACCGAAATAGTACTGACCCCAAGGAATCAAGGTAATTAAATATCCATGTGCTTGGCACATGATGCATCCTCATCCAGTGTGAGCTATTAAACCACTGCAGAAGAAAATTTCTGGAGACACTCACATCAGCCTTCGTGGGAAGATAACACATGAGACTTCTCCATGCACCATGCTGGATTTGAAAAGCCAAAGGGCAAAGGCACATTTTCACTCTTCCTTACAGACTGGAATCGACACCCATATCCAGGGAGGTACATGTTGTGATCAAAAAAATGCAGTGAATGTGAAATTTCTTTTTAAAATTTATTACATCAAAAGACACACTGCCATGGCTCCTTATCAGAAAAACTCCACCTCACTTCAAACGTACTCATCCCACCACTCCTGCCACTTCCTGAAGCAGGTCTGGAAGTCCTCTTTCCTGTGTGTCTTTCGTTGCACTGTCATGGCTTTAATCATCGGGAGCTGATTTAAAATGTTTACCTCTCATGGTCTTTCTGACTTTGAGGAAGAGCCAGAATTTATATGGTGCCAGATCCAGTGAGTAAGGAGGATAAAGACACAGCATCACGTTTTCCTAAGTCGCCTTTCTGTGATGTGGTACTCAGCTGCAGAATTCGCCGTATTTTTAACCATTCTTTGTAAAACATAAAAGAGGACTTCCAGAACTACTTCAGAAAGTGGCAAGAATGAGGGAAAAAGCACATTCTAAGGGATGGGGGAGATTTTGAAGGTGACTGATGGCGATATGTCTTTTACTAATAAATTTTTAAATTTGAGCCTTCATCATATATTTGATCACCCTTTGTATAATGCTGAAAGACCAATAGTAACAAAAAGGATCTTCCACAGAAGTATGCAGCATTTTAGAGTTCATGCAAGTTTCCCCCCCAAAAAAACCCCACAAACCTCTGAGACATACAGTTTAATTCTCATTTTCCCAGTGATGCAAGAAAGTGAAGCTAGACTCTAATTCAGTTTGTTTCATGCCTCGCCTGCATAATTACACTCTATTGAAGCTGGACTTCTGGTTAATAAAGATACAACTAGCTCCCTTTCATCAGTCAAATCTTCCAGTTAATTGAAGTCTTGTGAAACAAAATTTTATACCATCTCATCGCAAAGCTCTGCCTTGGAGGCAGTGGCAGGCAGATGGTGGCACCACACAGTCCCAGGAGCCTGGCAGAAGGAGCCTGGTGCAGACAGATCGTCAGGTCATGCAGCAGGTAGTGTGGACAAGCGGCAGCGGAAGCTCGAGATGCCCTGCCTGCTGAGTGGGCAGATGGCTACAGGGCCCTGCACCCTGATGAGGACAGGGTAATTAATTTTTTCTGAATAGCACCAGCATCACAGCAGCTGACAGCTGCAGGTGGAAAGCTTTACCGCTCCATGGGTGGGGGAAAAAGGGGTACACCATTTCCTCCAAAGTAGGAGGAGAAAGGGTGGAGAATTCCATAGATGTGCAAGCGTCTGGAAGAACTGTGGATAAAAATAGGATCTAGGCCTTCTGGAGAGATTGTCAACTTTGGGTGAAGCTCATTTCTGGGTGTGTCTGGGTGGATCATGGAGGTGTGTCCTTGGGGCCTCAGTCCGCCCCCTCTCCCCTCCCTCTCTGCCACTGGGTCCTTGCTCTCCTTTGCGGCTGCTGTGAATTAAGCAGCTGTGATATTGCCATGTCCTTCCACGATGACACTTTTGCCTTAAAGCCATGACTTCCCCCAAACCACAACTAAACTAAACCTCCCCTCCTTTAAGTTGTGGGTGTCAGGTACTGTGTTCAGTGACAGAAAAGTTACTAATACATTGCACAAGTGACAGCGTCTGTTGGACTCTAGAAGAATGCGTCTGCAACAAGAAAATCACATTTTCAGTCTCTTGCATGTTAAGCATTTCCTATTTTAACCACCTCTGCTATAAATGACTACTACAGGCAGATGCTCTGGGGTTTACCAAGCTCTCAGGTGTGTGATGCAGTAACTAGTTACCGTGCAGGTATTGAAACACCTACCAAATATTAGCTCATTTGATCCTTGCAACACGCTGCCCTCAAGAGGAAGGTACCATCTTACCATGGCCCAAGCCAGGAGGTTAAATGGCCAGGGTGAGGCCAATAAGTAAGTGAGGGCAGGGCTGGAGGTCAAATCCAGGCAGTCTGACTCCAGTGTGTGCTCCTGACATCCACACTGGGCTCAGTGTGCTCCTTGGCCCCATCCGAAGACAAAAAGACAACCAGACTGCTGGGCCTTTCCAACAAACTCTGGACTTTTGGCACCAGAACCCCCTGGCAGGCCGGGTTCCCTGAGGCACTGGGAACCACCGTGGAACAACAAATCCACACCCCAACTCCATGCATGCCAAACTAGAGGTTTTCAGAGCCCTAGAAGTCAGTCCAGATGTACAGCTGAGACACTGAGGGGTTTAGCTCATTTTTATCCCAATATAAAATTCATAAATTTTTAGTGACAATAGCGACAGTGTGGTTCCAGAGCAGCCATAGAGAAATCCTTCAAAGCCATGAAAATGATCCCACGGCTGTGAATTCTGGCTGTCAGGAAGTTCTGGAAGCAGAGGTCCTTGGCACTAACTGCTAAAAAAATGCACTGCCCACACCTGGCAGGAGACCCAGAAGGTACCAGGCTCTGCCCAGAGGAAGAAGGAGAGAAAGCAGTGCTTGGGGCTACAGTGGCTTGCAAAAGGCTGACAGATCCTGCTATACCCTCGTGGAGCTGCTGACATCCGTCCTGGCGTGCTTCTGTGGTTGGAGATGGCCGAGCCAGCCAGCCCATCAGCCAGGAAGAACAACACAACCACAGGAAATGTCTATTTTTTCATTGAAATGGAGATGAGATACTGTAAAAGCAGAATGGAAAGCAAGAAAACGGACCCGGGCAGCCACTTCCTAACAGATCTCACACTCTCAAACATCACTTCTATACACTGTGTGTTCCCAAAGTTTCTCTTTCTGTCCCTTTTTTCTCCCGATGCTCCCCACACCCTGAAAATCTTGCTGCTCCCTCTACTCAGAACTAAGCGTGGCTCTCACTAACCATCACTGATGATGCTGAGTGATCACCAGGGCAGGACTCAGGCAAGGCTGCAGCTTTGTGTTCCTGCTGTGGGAGTCAGGGAAGCTGGGAACCCAGCCCCGGCCTCCCAGGTGAGGTGTGGGTGTACACAGTCATGCTCCAGAGAGGACCCCCCTTCCCTCTGGCTGCTCACCGCTGGGGCTCCAGGGACACAGCGGGACGGCGGGAAGGGGGATCAGCTCTGGCCAGCAATGAGCTTCTCTGCGGACCTGGGTATCCAGAGGACTCTGGGGTAAGAGGGTGCAGATGTGACCCACGTGGGCTCAGAGTGCAGAGCTGGGAAGCCACAGGGAAGCCAGTGTTTCAATCTATTATTCAGAACAGCATTCCCACAATCTGGCCAACAATAAGATTATGGGCTGCTTTGGAAGCAGCCAGAACCCAGTGTGGGAGGTGACCAAGCTGAGCCCTGGTACATCAGGGATGTGGAGGGGAAATTCCAATGTGAGCAGACATGCCCTGAGGGTCCCGCCCAACCCTCAGAATCTACAGATATAGTGAGTCAATCATTGCCTCTGGAGTTAAGAAAGACACTTCAATTCAACCTTCTTATTTTATAAAGGGGAAACCAAGGCAGAGAGGGAAGGCAGTGATTCGAACCAAGCCACCCAAGTGTATCTTTCCCTTTCCTCATCAAACAAGCCATGAGTCGGAGGAGGAGCCTTCAGCTTGTCAGGGAGAGGAGAGAGTCAGCAAACAGGCTGGGAACGGGGGAGGCAAAGTACCACTGGCTTCAGTCTCAGGGCTGAGGACATGGGACCCCTCCACATCTCCCTGGAGAACCCAGGCAACCCCACTTTGGCTCAGGAGGCCGAGACCCCCCGGAAAGAGGCTACAGGAGAAATAAACTGGGCATACAATAAACATCAGAATGGGCTTTCTGGGAGGTAAGAGGCAGACTGCAAAACTCAATTTAAATTTAAATTAAAAAAAAAAAAAAGCCCCTCCTTCACACCCTCACCCGCTGCTGGAGAAGCCATGTGTGGCCTGACTGGATACAGTCACACTAAAACCCACACCACTGAGAGTCCCCAGTGATCAAAAATCTCAAGAAACAGCCCGAGGCCAGCCATGCACGACTCTCTTTAATAACCCGCTGATCACAGCACTGACAGGGACAGCAGTGGGCTGTGAGGAAAAGTGATAAAAAATGGTTGCACTGGCCAAGGTTAGAGCAGAAATCCAGGCTTTGACAAATGGGACTGCGGACAGAGGGTGGGGGGTGTGTGTGCACTCAACACCAGGTAGGAACTGGAGAGCTCTTAAATGGTTTAATGGAAGACCACGGCTGACTCTAACACACAAGTACACGCTGCAGGCTGTGAGGGGGCTGCTGACCTCTCAAGTCTGCTGTTTCCTTGTTCAGGAAATAGAGGCAGCGTCTGGAAACCCTCTGCCCAGACTTCAGATGCACAGAGGACAGGGCGTTGAGACCAGTGTGGGCTCCTTGTCCTGACAGAGTGGTCAACTGACCCTGAGCAAATACAACCTGCAACATGCAAACAAAACTACTATCATCCTATTTCACTGAATTAGTACAGAGAACAAATTGCAAATATGAATGAAACACCAGTAAGTTCAGAGCAGAGTCCTGTCTAAGCCTCCAGGCCTGGCCAGTTCTCAGCTCAGACTGCTTGGGGAGCAGCTGCTGACCCTACAACATGTCTGTCAAAGGACAGGTCAGGCTTGGACGAGAAAAGGACAAGCAGAAGCCCTATAAAGTCAATAACTTACTCTTGGCCTCTGGACTGCTGCTGGAAATGGCACTGGATGGTAAGGACCTACTATGGTTTAGATATAAAATGCTCCCTTCACACACAGAGGCCTCATCGTGTAGAAGGCCACAGGACTATGGGGTGCTATGCTCATCAGGAGTCATCCACTGATGAGTCCAGAGCTGAATGTGCTGTTAAGGGTTTGGGCCCGGTGGGAGGTAGGCACTGGGGAAGTGACTTGAAAGGGGATATTTTTGTCCCCAGATCTTCCCTTCTGTTTCGGCTTCCTGGATGACCTGGGTTGGACAGTTTTCCTCCCTATCTTCTTCACCATGTTGCCTCTGCCTTGGAGCCAGCCAACCAGAAACTTCACCCACTGGGGACTGAGCTCCGCAACACCCCCTTCCTTTACGTTGTGGGTGTTGGGTATTTTGTCCCAGCAATAGAAAGGTGACTAATGGCCTTACTCACAAATGTCTGGACCTGGAGGCAAGTTCTCAAACTAAGAAATGACCATAGAGAATGAGTGGCTAAAAGAAGACACTTAGAATTCAATTTGGTCAGGCTGACAATAAGTTTTGGCTTAACTGCACGCAGTCCTGGGATCACCCCAGTTATTCCAGCATGGCCTGGTACCTGAGGGCTTTGGAGAAAGTACCCTTATCTACTATAGGAACCAGGACAGAGAAGGGGCATATAGGGGTGATGGGTGTCAGAAAATGAAGGGAGGGAGAAAGTGGAGGGGAACGTCTTCTGGGAATGGGATAGGTGGCATCCAGGATGGCACATTACAGGCAGAAGCCTGAAACACCTTAATGTTGGTGCTGCAAAATCCTTGACACCATACTGTTGCAGGTTATTTCACTTCTAATTCACGAGCAACACAGATCGCTCCTCATAGTCGCTCCAATCTGGCCACAGATACTCTATCTTTGGCACTGGTCTTTCCATACTAGGTTTCTACGCCATGGAAGAGGAAAGCAAATATGTTTTTCATCGGGGCCAAGGACATGCAACTGGTCTGTAATCTCCAAAGACTGTGAAGAGCCCGGGGTAGCTTTGTCCAAGGTAGGATGTGACCATTCCTGCTCAGCACATTAGCACACTCCTCTGGCTTCACAGGTGGCCTCGTACTGTGTGTCTGTAAATACTGCCTGCCAGTAACCATCCCAGGGACATTATGGATTGTGCAGGGCAGGAAAAAAAGGGAGAAAGCTCAGTCCAGCGCCTCTGCATTCGCTGTTACATAATGTGTGCATAGCATTATTTTGTTCTCAACTATTTACTAAGCACCCCTAAGGATCCAAGAGAAAGAAAGGACACAAACTCCAACATATTGAAACTAGAAGGCAGGCTTTCTCAAATGCCTCTTATCTAGTTGGTTTGCTACAGTGAAGTCACATGCCTCAAACATGTCATACTGGAGAAAGGAAAACCAATATACTGATGAAGGAACTGAGGCTGTATGGTCTGCAAAGTCACATGGCCAATGGTATAGGTTATTTCTAAAATATCACCTAAAATTTTTATGTGCGTAGGAGGTGATTGGGTCAGTGGAGTCATCCATTGAGGAGTTCATAGTTGACTGTGCTATTCTGAGGCAGGGCCTGGCCTCTCTGCTTCTGGCTGTAAGGAGTTGAATAACTTTCCTCCACCAAGTCTTCCACCATGCTGTTTCTACCATGGGCACTAACTGACCATGGACTGAACCCATGTGAAACTATCAGCCAAATAAACCTTTCCTCCTTTAAGTTGTGGGTGTTGGATATTGTGTACTAGCAGCAGGAAAGCGACTAACAAAGCCAGGAAGTGGTAGAAACAGCAGTCAACCCAGCTGTCTGCCTTATAGTCTATCTCCACAGTGGAAATATTCACACATATCTTCCCAGAAATCTTAAGTGATTACTTAAGTGATCAGATTATATCCCTTGAGCTCAGAGTTCAGTTCCTTCTCTTTTGGGCCACTATTTTAAAATAATAACCAAGCCTTACAACTCTAAGATATAGTTAGAGAACCAGAGTGGGATAACTGCTGGAGGGATGGTTTTAGCCCTTCCTGACAAGATTTTGGAGCCCGAGAAGAGACAGGCTGGACTGTGTTTTATTAGCCAAGGGTTCAGTCCTCAAAGAGGCCACAGCCTTTACGGGAAGACACACATTCCCTGGACCTGTCAACAGACCTAACGTGGGTGCTAGGATGCTGAGTGGGACTGATAGCTGGGCACAGGGACTCTCTGGGAGGCTCTACTGAATGGGCGGTACCCACCCAGGCCCGGGTGGATGAGTTGGTGGATGGGAGCGGGAGAGCATCCTGGGCAGAGGGAGGACACAGCCAAGGCCGTGAATGCAGCTGGCAGGAGGGGAGACAGGGTGGAGGACCTAGGTGTCAGGCTGCAGAGCTGGACCTTTACTCCTAACACAGTGTGTGGCATATAGCAAGAGCCCTACACACTTGGAGAGGGACTCATCCATTAGCCTTGGGACATAGATGCCCGGGCTGTCCCTTAGATGCAAAGCATGGATCTTTGGGTGACCTAAGAGATTCTGCTATAACGAAATGAAACTGAAAGTCAAGTGGTCTGTGTAAGGAGTTTCCAAGGGAGAATGATGGGAGGGAATCAGGGCCCAAAGTAGGGAAGGAAAAGGCCGGAGGTTCTCTGAGTCCCAAAAGTGGAGCAGATACTTCAAACTGCCCGGGCCCTTGGTTATAGGAAGGCCAGCTCTCTAGCCACCCAGACAGCCCCCGACTTAGGGTAGTTCAATTTTATCCTGGTGCTGGTTTTGAATTCTGATCTTTTCCCAAGCTGGCACTCTGCACTATGACACTGTCTTGCAGCAGTTGATCACATTAGAGCTTACTGTGGCTGCCAAGATAGGATGTGAAGTAGGCTGGCTGTGTTAAGGATATTTCTGGCTTACAACTGCTTCAACTTACGATGGGTATATTGGGATGTAACTCTGTCATAGGTCAAGAAGTATCTTCACATCTTGGGGACAGAGCCTGTGGCTTGTTCACAAGCCTAGAACACAGCAGGGCCTAGACATGTGTCTGTGGATTCATCACAGGCACGGTTAATACCACTGCATTTGCCTGGACAAGCCCAGGTGTGCTGAGACGGGAGGACGAGGATCACTTCCTGGAGATGCTGGCTGAGGCCAGGCTCACATGAATGTCCTGTTTGTCTGGGTAATCCCAGCTCCAGGCCATGTGCGTGCACTCCAGCAGGCAGTGTGTTTCTGTCTGTGCCGCTCCTCAAGGAGGCACTTGGTTCTCCCCTTCCAACTCTCCTGGCTTCTTCCAGACAAGAGGCTCCCAGCTCTTAGAGATTCTGCTTTGAACTTGCTACAGCCCCTGCAGGAGGCAGAAGGTGACACCTAGCTAGAAGGCCCGAAGCATGGTATGAGAGTGGCACCTTTGGTATGAGGCCCCCCAGGCTTCCCAGAGCCCAAGGAAGCAGGCGGGTCCGCATTTTACCATCACGACCATGTGGGCCATGCTTACAAAAAAGCGATTCTTGGGGACTTTTGAGACCAGTCAAAAATCAAAGGTGACAGCAAAGCATTTGTACTTTTGAGTCAGTTGTATCACCTTCACTTTTGTGCCTTGATTTCTTCTGCAGGACATTATGGCCCAATCTCAGGGTTTGTTTGTTTTTTTTTTTCTTCAAAATTAGCAAGTCAATCCACAAGCAGTGTTGGTACCACTGAACAGAAAGAACCCAATCTTCCAATCAACCCAAGGCCAAAGTCCAGCTCATAGGCTGACATGAGCCACTGGGAGATGAGCAGATAGCCTTCCAGTTATGGACTGTTTAAATACCCCCTGGACTCACGCAGACACCCTAGCATTCAGTGGGATGGTATCAGGGGGTGGGGCCTTTGGAAGGTAATTAGTGCTCTTATGAGAAGATATATGAGCTTTGTATCCACTGTAAGAAGACAGCCATCTGCAAACTGGAAGGCAGCCCTCGCCACACTTCTAATCTGCCAGCACACTGATCGTGAACTTCCCAACCTCTAGAACTAAGAGAAGTAAATCCCTGTTGCTTATAAGCCATCCAGTCTGTGGCCTGGGTTATAGCAGCCTCCACTAAGATAGGAAGATTCATTTATAAGGCAGGATATTTTTACACTTCACACTGAAAGTCCATTCAAAACCCAGTTCCAGCTCAGGAATGACTCAACCTCCTGGTTCCAACAGAAGACAAGTTCTGATACACTGTTCCTGGCTTTGAAGTGGTCCCAGACATTCTCGTAGTTGGCTACTTGAGTGACACATTTTGCAGAGATAAGAACACAGAGCAACATCCTTCTCTCCCTCCTCCCATCCCTCAAGAATGCCACATCTTCTTAGACCTCACATAAGCTACCAACCTTAACTCCTGGACTTCAAAATACAGGTAATTCCAACTTCATTGGTTTAGCTTGAGATTCTTCAACAGTGTGAGAACAATACCAACATGGCAGAAACCATACTTCCAAATGTGAATTCTTATCTTTGTCCAAGACAGGATATGCTGTCTGGTCCTCCCTTCTGATGCCAGGTGGTGACAGTGAATCCCAGCTGCCAGTCACCCCCTAGATTAAGAGGTGAACCGATCTCTACAGCATACTGCATGGCTGAACTGGCACGTTTGGTAGTTAGATGCATTTGGTGCATTTCCAACTTAGGAGATTTTCAGCTGATGAGAGTCTATCCAGCCTAACCCTGCTGTAAACCAAGGAACATCTGTACCTTATACCCAAGAGTTTGACAGATGCTAGGAGCTTACACTACACTGTTAGTGGCCTCTCTGAAGACACAGAACTGAGGCTGAGCCCAGCTGCACCCTGGCACCTGCAAGCCGGTCTCAGCAGCCTCCCCTGCTAATGCCAGCATTGCCCTGTACTGTCCATGGGCCACACCTGTGATCCACGAAGGTGGTGGGTAGAACTAGCTACACAGGTACACTGCCAGCCAGCGCTAGGCTGCACTTTCCAGAGAGGCCTGCTTCCAGCCAAGCTGAGCAACTAGCTGTTAGTAATTCCAGAACTCACTCTGTGCTTAATGTACTTCTTCCTGGAAGATTTATTCTCATCATTCTCCCCCTCTTTAAGCTCTGTGAACCCAAAGGAAAGAAAGGAAAAGAAAAAACTCCCTTGGTATAATAATAAACTGTGTGATTCGTGAATCTATGCTTTGATCACCTCCTTATTTTAATTATACACTCGGCAGTCCTTCTGACCCCTTGTCCTCCCTCAGTCCCCAATCCTGTGTCATTCTCTCTCCTACTCTTTCTCCCTCTACTACCGCAAACCCAATCCAGCTCTGCCTCATCAGGCTCAGGGTGGCTCAGGACAGCCCTACTTTACACTTGTTGGTCCACTGTGAGCATTGGTACCCAAGTGAATCCTGGGAGACCCTTAAGCTGTTACAGTATAGTACAAGCTTGCTGTGAGTGTTCAGTGGCCAACCGAAGGAAAGGATACCTAGTTAGTGCTACAGAGAGAAGAACTAAGGGAAATGCAAATATGCTTGGCTCAAAGATCAGGAAGAAGTCTCCAGATGGGCCATCAGAGAGGACAGACACCCTGTGCTGGCATTAAGGTGCAGGCAGGGCAAGGCCTGTGGGCTTCCCTCCCTCCCCTTCCAGGCCTCCAATCTCCCAAAAGCATCTTCAGATACCAGGAGCAGTTGGCTGATGCTCTCATACGCATTAAAGCTAACACCGGCGCCAGCTGCAATAAATGATGAGCTTGAGGATCCTTTTATTTTCTTCCTAAATTACATTTCTGGAAAAGAATTATGCCTGGCCGCGATGTTTTGTTATTAGGTAAGTCTGAAATTAGTTAGAAAAACGTTTGATAGAACTTTAAATTAGAAAATTAAAAGTCATCTCTTTAAAGGAATGGGAGAAAACATTTGGTGAGAAAAAAGTTTGAGTGGACCTGATGTCAGCAACAGAGGACAGGTGACCAGAGCCTTCTGAGGTCCAGGCCCTGAGCAGCAGGTTTTGGCTTCAACAATCCTTCAAAACCTGATCAGTCTGCCAGTTCTTGAGCTGAATCTGGTATGTTTTATTTGGCCAGCAGATTATCTGCTTCATTTCAATTTAAAAATCAGAACTTTTGCATTGACACAGATTTCTGATTTCACTCAAAAAGAAAAGAAAATCAGATGTGGCAACATTGGACCCATATTCACATTATTAAAAAAAAAAACACCAGAAACATCAATCAATCAGGAAGTAGGGCACAGCTGGGCATGGTGGTACATGCCTATAATCCCAGCTATTCAGGAGGCTGAAGGAGAATCATACGTTCAAGGCCAGTCTGGGCTGCTTAGTTAAGACTGTATCGATTTTTTTTTTTAAAGAGGAGACTAGAGATATAGCTCAGTGCTCCCTGGGTTCAATCCACAGTACTGAAGAAAAGCAAGGCACACGTGGGCTTTGGATCAAGCGCTTTGCTTCCCTCTTTTTCAGAGTCTCTCTGTGTGTGGTCTTTTTGCTTGTTTGTTTGCTTTGTTTTGTTTTGTTGTCAGAATCTGTTTTTAAGAACTATCCTACTTCCTGGAGGCATTTACCCAAAATTACACTGCTCCGGACTGAATCCTGGGTTCTGAATCCCAGATGGCCTTTCCTGTACCTGTTACAATACATTACACACCGCGGATGATCACCTTTTCTATTGAAAGCTTGCATCAGATGTTCTCTCATTTTATAATTTCGTCAAAAACAACCAACCCCCTCCATCCGATCTTTAACAGGGCACAGCATGTGGACTGGAGACACGGACTCATTTGGTCTTGTCTGTGCAAGTGGCACTCAGAGTGTGGTACACGCCATCCAGGAGCTCCATGAATCTTTCCTGGGTTCTGGCGGTAAAGGTGGTCCAGATAGCTCTGTCTTCTCTACACAAATGGGCTCAAGGACTCCGCCACTCCTGTTATGCAAATGTGCACTGTTTGATCCCTGTAGGTGCTGTTAAACTTGGACAGTGGCCAAAAGGATGAAGGATGAGCAAAGAAGTAGCCTGCAAGACCAAGGTCACACTGTGTGTTTTCCCCCAGACCCTGCCAACACCTTGGCAGGGGGGAACAGACAGACGAAATGGATGTGTCTGCCTCCCTTCTGCTCTGATTATTCCTTCCAAATAATATGATCTTTATGCCTGTACCTTGCTTAGACACTATCTTCCAGGTGCTCTGAAAAATGAGTCTCGATGGAGTGCAATTACATTACTATGCATGTGAAAGTCTTGTTCACTGTCAAGCCCAAGTATGCTGCAAGGATTGCGCTGCTGCCTTTACAATTCCAAGTGCGTGATCCCTGGGCGAGTCAAGACAGGTCAGTTCTGGTAGCAAGGGAAAGGGCTTCCATGTAGATACTGCGCTTCGCTTTATTAAGGAAGACAGTAATTATTTCCGTAGGGCTAAGGGGAATTAAGAAGAAGTAGTGAAGCAGCAGCCAAGTGCCTGGGCACCTCACTCCAGAGTGACTGACATTAATGAGGCCTCGGGAGGATCTCTGTGGCTTCACATTCCTGCAAGTCCATCAGGACTGGTCAGCTTCACAATGTCCCCAGCAGAGCTAGGAACATAGCAAATATCCAGGCAAATCCTGGTTCTCCAACACGCTTCCTCTTTTAAAAACAGTGCTGTGAAAGTCTCAAGGGCAGGGACAGCTTGGAAGGCTATGTCCTTGGATCAAATGTCCCTATGGGCAGCGCCTTGATGTTGGGGGGTCAGCTGTGCCACCATCAAACACAGGGTCTTGGCCTTTCTCTATGATCAACAGTAAATGGCTTGCTTCAGGAAGTCACCCACTGCAGGGGCAGGACATGAGGAGTTCAATGCAAACCCAGGCTCCATTTACAAGCCTGATGCTTCCACAAAACTAATTCTGCAGCTCACCTGGAGGAAGAGGGGCTGGAGACTCATTTCATCAAGTCGCCTGCAGAAGTGTCATCATGCAACTGAAACATGCACATGGGATGGCCATGGAGCCACAGTGACATTCCCCTCATGTGCAGCGAGTCACATTTAACTCAGTCCTTTCCACACAGTGTTTGTTACAGAACTTTCCTCTTGTACATGTGCCACTGTGATTTAACTGTGCTTTGTGGCTATTTCCCTCAGGAAGATGCTTACAGAGAAGTCTTTTCTGCCGCCTGGATTGCAAATGAGGCTCTTTCAATGAGATATTTACTTGGCAAAGGAAATAAGTTGCAGTAGTACAGAAAAGGACAGTCCTCCTCCAGGCCCATCATCCTGTGCCAGACCTTTTTGGGGGGACCTCCCAGGCCTGTCTCCCAGGATGGGGGTGGGGGCAAGCTTGGGAGGTGGTTCCCCCCAGCAAGGTGGCATGCTTCTTTCTACTGCACAGCCAGGCCCTCATCAAATGCCCACTGAGATTTTGATTCAGGTATGGAGCTCAGTCCATTCTCAGTGAACTTCTTAGAGCCACACTTGCAGAGCATATCCACCTACCTTCCTAGAGTCCTTTCAGGGGAAACAAAGGTCACCCACTTCCTCAGCATTTTGAGGGGAGAATATGCAACTGAGGGTGCAGCGGCTGTCAGCAAGATTTACCATTCCTACAGCAGAAAGTTTTTGTGGATTGGCCAAAGGATCTCTCCAGTCAGTGGTCCCGATTAGTGTATTAGTTTTTTTTCATTGCTACTGTGAAATACTTGGAAGCTGGTGACATTATAAAGAAAAGAGTTCATTTAACTCAGAGTTCTGGAGATTCAAGACCATGGCACCAGCATGGGTTGTGCTCCGGTGAGGGCGGCATGGTGGATGGCACCACAATGGCAAGGGTATGTGTCGGAGGAAGCGATGACATCCCAAAGCAACAGGAAGTGGGGGGGCACTAGGCTCATTCCTTTTATAACAATCCTCTAATGAGGGGTAACTGGGGGCCCCCCAGAACCACCCCGATTCCTTCTCATGGCACCACCTGCACAGTCCAAGGACCTCCCACTAGGTCCCGCCTCCGACAGGTCCGCCACCCCTCACATTACCACACTGAGGTCCATCCTGCAACCCATGAGCCCTTGGGGAACAAATCACCCCCATAGCACAGCAGCATCTCTGCCAATTTGTCTCGATTACTTTCTGCCTGTCTTATTTCCCCCACAATATAACCTCATTGAAGCAGGAACCATGTTCCATTTTTGAAATCCCTCCATGCATGCAAGCCAATGTTACACACACACACACACAGTCAAACAAAACTGGAGAATAATGCTTCCCATGGATTGTCTTTAAAATGAAAATTTCTTTTTTTGGAGGGGTACTGGAGATCAAACTCACAACCTTGCACTTGCCAGGCAGGCGCTTAAGCCACTGAGCTAAATCCCCAGCCCTAAAATGAAAATTTAATATGAAGGCATTTTCTATAGGAAGTTAGTGACCTCACTGTAGAGAATTTCTTAACGGTCAACCCATTGCTAAGGGAGCACCCTCTGATGAAATATTTGTTCCCTCATTTTTCAGTGAATACCTCTGAGAGGCCTGGCCCTTGGCACAGCAGGAACAGAACACTCAGCCTGTCCCCCAAGATCATTAGGAGCCACCTGGCTCAGGAATGATGTGGGGAGCTATGTTAGGGATTCAGCGTTGCCCCAGCACTCATCCCAGACACAAAAAGCACCTGGGATCAGGCCCAGAAGCTCCTCCTCTGTCCAGACCTCATCTTTCACAGGCACACACAGGTCCTCAGCACACCCCAACCCCCCTCGGATGGCATCTTGGTGCCTCCAAGCTTCCCCACGGTTTGGGGAGGGGCACAGCCATCAGACAGGAAATGATCCCCTCGCCAGGAACAGCCTCACTTGGGTTCTTCTATATACAGCTTTTTCCTTTCCAAATAGTTTTATGGATGTCATTAAAAAATGATGACCTCAGTGCCAGCTGTCTCTCTTACAAAGCAGGTCCACCTCCACCCGCCCCCCAGCCCCTTTATGAGTAACATCTTTGGGCTATAGCACCACCTCCAGGTCCACAGGCTGTGCAAAAGCAGCACAGGGTTCTAGAGAAATCGCTGTGACAAAAGATGTATGCTTTGCTCTCTCTTTCTCAGATTTAACCCTAATAGAAACTAACAGGCTCAATTTTGGTTAATTAAAAAAAACACACAGGAACAAGGCCCAAGAAACTCGTCTTCAGGTGTTGGAGGACAGAAAAGAATTGAATATGTTTTATCTCTGAGTCCTGGTTTACACATTCTAAGGGATGGGGCATTCTCTTACAAAGCAGAGCCTCATGCCTGGCGCTTGATGAATTTATATCAGCTGCCAAGTCTCCCAGATGTGACAGTCACTGCATATCCAACACGAAAACCTAGAGAGAGATGGAGATGCTGGCTGCTTGAATGTCAGAGTCACAAGTCTGTGCTCCTCCCTCATGCCAGCTGAGTCCAACAGGGGTTCACCGAAAGGGATACCATGGGTTCATAGTGCCCCTTGGCTTCAGGCCTAGCAATGGCAGGTGTCGTTTTTCAAAAGGATTAAAAATGACAGTTACAGATGAAATGGTCAAATGCTCAGGATTTGCTTTAAAACAACTAGGGAAGAGGAAAAGTCACCGGGCTCAGGAGGGAACATGACCAGCTAAGCACTGACTATTACTGGAGCTCCATGGATGGAACTGAAGTGCCCAGAGTCACGCTTCTGTCTACTTTTGTATGCACTCGACATTTCCCATAGTAAAGAGTGTTGTAAACATTTTATACTGAACATACACAAAGAAGAAAAAAAAAAGGATCAAGAGAGAGGCACAGAAGGGAAAGGGTATGAAAAAGGAACGAAGACATGTTATGCACATGCAACGACTCCCACAAGGAATATAAACATGTACTGCACACTCGTATTAATAAAAAGAAATACTGCCATGCATGGTGGAACATGACTACAATCTCAGCACTTGTGAGGCTGAGGCAAGAGAATTGCTGCAAGTTGGAGGACAGCTTAGGCTTCACAGTGAGTTCAAGGCCAGCCGGAACTACATAGCAAGACCCTGTCTCAAAAAACCAAAATGAAAATGAAAATATGACCTCAGGAGGCTAACAAATGTTTAACAAAAGAAGACTGAGTTAGGCGTGCAATGGTCAGGATAGACAAGCAAACAACAAAAAGATGCAGACAGGCCTGTAGAGCAGTTCAGTTACACACACACACACACACACACACACACACTCACACGTACTCACCAACACTCTAAGTCCTTAGAGAAGTCCTGGAAAATACAATAGTCTCCATATGCTATTTGAAGGTTTAATGAAAATCTGGTACTTTTAAATAATCACTTGCATGAATTTTTTGATCCGAGTCAGGGAAGGGACACAGTTAAGGCTCAAAACGGAGAGAAACCCTCTGTGGGCCGCAGTGGTGTTCAGGGCCAGGGCCGCAGCCTGGAGCCAAATGTTCACTCTCCGTATGTGACTAGAACACCAAGCTCGGGGACTGAGGAAGCCGACTTGGGGTCTCTGCAGCTTCCCTCCTCACCTCCCTGCTGGCTCCAACTGCGACTACCATCCAAACACCAAACTTCCTTCCGTCTTTGGTTTCCAGGGCTCCCTCGGGACAGTGAGGTTTTCTTGTTATCGTGGACTGGTTATTTTCTCCATGTAACACTGTCAGTTTCTGTTTTGCAAATGCCATAGAAGAGCTGAGGTATGTAGTGAAAGGATAAGAACTGATGAGTAGAGATACTAAATTCACAAAGGGAATTTCTTTGGGGATGAAGAGGAGGCAGGGACTTCCTCCCTCTTAGGAAGAGAATTCAGATGAGCATGACTTACACTAGCAGAAGCCCCTATTTTACATAGAAGAAAGCTGAGGCTCTGAGGTAGTAACTTTTTAGAGTCACAGAACTTATCAGTGGCCAAGCAGAGACTCTGGGTAGTGACGACACCATTACAGAGTGCTGCCCTGTGCCAAGCACTATGAATTATCATCTAATGTAGCCCCCCACAACTCAGCCATACACGGTGCAATAATCTCCACTTTCCTAATTCTCAGAGAGGGCAAGAGATGTGTCTAAGATCACACAGCCATGGAGTGGCAGTCATTCACACCTTCCCTCACTTCCCAATACTCCCTGAGGGCCCTGCACCAGTCCTAGGATGGGAAAAGCAGCTGCAGAGAAACTGGTGGACATGTTCACTCCAGGCATCAGGAAGGAGGTGAGGCTGGCACAGTGCTGTGGATAATAAACTACAGGGCCTCAGAAGGCAAAGGAGTGGACGCTACTGAAATGCTTAATGCAAAAGCAAATGCCTGCCTGGCAGCGGGCGTATAACAGCTGACAGGACCCACCTGCTGCTCAGCCTGGTGGGCCTGGGCTCCATCCAGCACACAGCAGAGCCTGTGGAGTGGGGAGAATGGGACTGGAAGCCACCGCCCCCACCAACAAAGCCACCAGTCAGAGGCTCCTCAAGTGGTCCCACAGGGCAGAGTGACCCTGACTCAGGCTGCATTCTGGCTCCTCTATTCTATTTCTCTCCAGGGTCAGCAGGAGCCTGGTGACTTGCAGCCTAGCCATGCCAGACCTGCTGGCCTCCAGGATGACCTGGGCTGCTGTTGGGCCCTTGCTCTGGTAGGGAAAGGGGCACACACTTGGGCCTGATGTGCCAAGAGATACAGGAGGCTGCCCCGGGCTCGTACTGTCTACCAGGGTCTCCACAGCTCCAAGGCTGCACCCTCTGTTCCAGCCTGTTCACGCCAGATGGCTGCCATCTGTGACACACTTGAGGAGGGTTCAGGAAAAAAACAAACGGGACACCCTGTTAAATTTACATCTCAGATACACAGCAAATAATTGTTTTGTATAAGTATGTCCCATGTGGCATCTGGAACACATTTATGACACCAAACAGTATTTGCTGTTCATACACAGGTCCTGTGGCTTAAGTGACAACCTCAAGTGGCTGGGAAGGGGGTACAGAAGGAAGTGCCCAGAAGAAGTCCTCTGAGAAAAAGAACTCAAAGAGAAGCCAAGACGATTAAGGGAGGAATGCTTTCCACTTGCACACCAGAAATTCCATTCTCCTGGAGATTCCAAATCTATTTCACCTGAGTTTTCCAGTATCGTGTGCACTAGATCTATCTGTCCCACTTACAGACAAGCAAACACAAGGTCTGAGCATTGAGGGACCTACAGCGTGGGCCGTGGCTATTTATGTCTAAGGATAGCCTGGTGCCATTTCTCCTATGCCGCACTTTTCACCTGCTGGTAATAATTTTTATAGGATGCCTTGATAGTTTTTACAGCACATGCATAAAGGAGGTCCCACGGTCTTCTTGACTTTTCTAACACATTCAAAAGGAAGCAAGTCACAAGCCTTGTTTTCACAAAACACAACTATCAATTTACGAAACAGGCCCTGGCATCTTCTCTCCTTTTGGTCACTTCCCCCAACCAAACACATCACCATGGAGGACCTGGCTAAGATTCCAGTTCCGGGGAAAGAAGCAGAAAAAGGATCAAAGAAGGGAATGGCAGTGAGCTACCCAAGAGGACTGGCACACCACTCTCAGATGAGGAAGGTCACAGGATGTTGGACCCCAGAGAGAAAGCATCCTCTATCACTATCCCAATATCCCACGATCCTTGCATCTTGTCCAGAAGACGTACTTGGTTTAATGTACCATTGGGGGGGGGCTTAAAAAGCCATCTGTGAAGTAGACAGTGGGAAATACTTTTCTCCTACCCCCTTCAAGCCTTGAGCATTCACAGCACACAATAGAGAGGAAATAGCCATAAAAATGCCTTGACGTACTCCTGTTTGAAGTGCAGTGACCGTGGGACAAGTGATTCTAAAAAATGACACGGTGGAGGTGATTCCAAATTTGTTCTGGCTTGGTTAATTTCCAGACCAAACAGCGCTTGCCTAACCAGTCACGTTAGGCTTAGTGCTGCTTCGCGCTGCTTTCAGTTGCCCCTTCTTGCTAGCAGGTTGCGTTAGGATACTGAGCTCATCCCCCCCAAACACTTTGCCCCTCAGGGAGTTCTTGTTTGCCCGAGCCCAGTGAGTCTCAGGATGTGGTGAGCCACTGAGGTGGTCAGATGTGGGTCCCCATGAACTGAGACAGGAGGTGGGGGCCTAGCTCTACCCTGCTCACACTCTCCCCTTCCATTCCCACCCTCTGCCTTCCCTAACCCCCACCTGTGACCCCTAAAGCAGTGGGACAACACTCATCTTCTGGTCATCAGAGCCCCCAGTTTCCCTGGGGAAAAAGGCAAAACTATGCTTCACTCCTTGTCTACCACAGCTGGCACCAAACCATCCTCAGCCTCAGCAGATCCTAAAGCTGCAAACTTTAAAAGCCAATCCCCCGAGCCAGCAGGGTGCAGAGCAATCATTTGCGGCCTGAGTTATTAGAGATCTCTGGGGAGCATTCAGTCGGGGCGAAGCGTGTCCGAGAGCGTCGGTGTGCGTCGAGGCTGTGCGTCCAGGCCCCGCCACTGGCCCCTCAGCCTCCGCCTGCAGCAGCAGAGGTGCTGTGGTTCACATTGTACACTGCAGTAATTATGAATTCTGAAGGTGAGAAAAACTCATTTCATTTTCTAATCTAAAATCTCTTGGATTTTCCTTTGGGAAGGCTAGACAATTAGAGTGATTTAAATTGTACTGTTTATAAAACCAAGACCTGCAGAAAATACAAATTCTGGCCAGTATTGTCTAAATGAAGTGATGTGTTTTCCAGGTTTCCACTTAGATGGCACGAGAAGATTCCGAACCAGGGCTCACAGGCATCCCGCTCTGCTGTGTTTGCTAATGAGCCCCGGGGAACCATCCAGGGGTGTTGAGTCTTCCAGAGTCCTAGAGCTATGTGCAGACACATGGCTTCCGGTGAAGGGGTGGACAGGAGGGTCAACGAGCAGTGACCACCAATGCCAGAGCTGCGGGCAGAGGTCTCGGAGCACATCTGCTCCCCTTTGCAGAAGGGGCCAACGCCCAAAGGGTGGCGGGTGGCAGCGCTTGGACTAGCACCAAGGACTATGTGTTTAACGCTCCTTCCTGGCTGACCACTTGGCTGACCAAGGCCCTGAGCACAAGTTCAACTGTGGAAGTCAGAGACTGAGATGGGAGTCGGTTGTGGTCAAGATGGCAGGGTTTGCCAAGTCCTTTCCTTCCGATCCACCTGTGACTCTAGGGCAGCTCGGCAGAGACTGTCACAGAGAACAGCCCACAAGGCTGGAGTTAGCACATTTGGAGGTCTTGCGAGAATTTCCTCTTGTGTGATCTGGGACTTTGAAACAGCCACCACCACAGGGAGGCTCTCTCTGTCCCCCCACTTCCAGGGGAAGCTCACATCGGAGTCACTAGCTGCCTGTGCCCTGTGGCTCTCAGTGACATGGGCCATGATCCAGGGGGCCCATGCTGGAGGCTGCATGGAGAACAAAGAGCCTGCAAGCCCCCGGCCACTGGGATCCAGCTCCTTTCAGCACACCTGGGCCGCTCAGCAGTCACTCCACCAGCTGCAGGATGAGTCAGCAACACGGAACACGGATCCAAGGTTAGGGGCTTTTTAACAACAACCCGCTTCTGCGTTTCTTCCCCTCCCCCTCTTAAAAACTAAGAATGAGAAACATCACACACAACAAACACGTGCAACGCGTACATTATTACCACCTCAGTAGAAAAATAAAGCACAGTCCTGTTCACAGCCCCCAGGTCCTCGACTGGCTTTGGGATTATCTCCTCAGTTTTCCCTGTCAGGTTAGCACTGTGGATGTGTCACTAAAGATCTCTGTTTAGTTCTTGCTTATCATCCCACGTAGTGACCATTTGCTCATTTTTATTGTAGAGTTCTTGCCTGGGTACATGCATTTTATCTATCCATTCTACTGTCCAGAACATATGAGTTGCTTTTAGTTCGGGTCTATAACAAATGCCGCTGTAAAAAATATTCCTGAACACGTCTCTCTCCTGGGTACTGGCGTTTCTGTCACCAACATTAAAGACACAAGGCTGCCTTGTGCACAAAGTGCCACTTCACCTGGACTGCTCCTGCCAGTCCGAGCCCCAGGTGGTCTGTCCTTCCCCTCACGGTCCTTCTCATCAGTTTCTGCTTATGCACACGAAGGGTTGCGGTGATTCCAGGGCCAAGAAAGCCCAGCTGGTCACTAGAATGGAGGATAAACCCAGATGCCACCTCTGTCAGACAAAGCCTGAGGTGTTAAAATTCTGAGCCTAACCTGAACCAACGACCCAAACAACTGGGTTTTCCAGAAGCAAAATATCACAAACTCCCCCAAATGAATGAGGCAACATCTCCAGTGGGGGAGCAGATATCAACTGTGAACACTATGTACAAACATGTTCCCAAGATACAAAGCACAGCAGGAGCACACTCTGGCCCGCCCCAATCTGCTGTGGGTGGCAGAGGCCAGGATGGGGCAGGAGGGGTCCCGGAGGCTACCGGCATAGCCACCACCTACCTGTACACGGGCTGCATCTCCCTGGCTATGCCAATGACAGCACCCGGCAGGAAATTGTCAAACTCTTCAAACAACTCCCGGATGTTGGTCTTATACTTTAGGTCAAGGTCCAGCTGAATGATCCTCAGGATCTCTGGAGGGTGGGGAAAAAAAAAAGATAATAAGGCCAAGGATGGCAGCACACGCCTAAAATTCCAGCTGCTTGGAGGACTGAGGCAGGAGGATTGAGAGTTCAAGGACAGCCTGGGCAACATGGTGACACTAACAAGCAAACAAATAAAAAAGACAAGATACAGGCTCATATGCAGGCAGTCAACCACCAACACAAGATAAAGTAAGTAGAGAGTACAGAGAGGGGCTTATTGTTTTTGAGTGATACAAAGTTACTGCTAGAAACAAAGGCCCTGACCTTTCACCAAGCAGCACCCCATCTGCACCTAAACTTCTTTACAATTGCTTGCCATATCTTTCTTTCCAACTGCAGGCATCCGTTTTATTTAAAATTCGGTGCCTGAGCTCCAGGCTAGGCTCGCTGTCTAAGTGGGAGTGGTAACCTCACCATTTCACTCTCGAAAACGTGCTTTGGATGATACACGTGTGCTTTGGATGATACAGGTGTGGACACCCTACATAAGACTCAAAACACCCAGGAAGTTTCTCTTTGGGGAACAGGAGGTAAATGCCCCAAAGAAGGGAAAGATGAAAGACATCATCTTCTTAGGCCTTCACTAGGATGTCTGAAAACCCTACTAGGTGTCAAGTTATATGCAGATCTGGAGGAAATCAGCAGAAAGGCCTCAGATTCCAACATGTTTTTAATGTACTGTCCACAAGACAAAAGAAGCCCTAATTACCAGTCCCCTGCTACTAGCACACGAGAGCTATTTGCTCCAGATGGTTTTGGGCAAAGGAGGAGAGGAAGAGGCAGAGTTCAGCCAGGCTTGGGGGGAGAAGTAAGAGCTAAGGTCATCCTCTTGTCCTTCACCCAGCTTGCCTGACCAAGCTCCTGCAGCGTCAATGCCAGAGGGACCCTGGCCTCCACAGGGTCAGGCACGTGGGTCCCAGAGAAGGGGCACCTGGGTACATTCCTGGGTACCAAGGAGGAGGTCTGGCCTGGGAACACACATCTGAGCTCAAGCTCCAGTCTGGGTGCTGATTAATTCAGTGATGGAGAAACATATGTTACTTTTCCAAATGTTGGATGCCTTGTTTATGAAAACAGGAAGACAGTAGTATGCCCGGCAAGGCCAGAATGCTGCCAGGATGAGACTGTGTTAGTGTAAAACATCTCCCACGCTGCAGGGATCCTGAGTCTGTTCAGCAAGGACCTCACTAAGGCTTGAAGCAGTCAAAGAACATTTCCTGGAGGAGGAAGACTCAGCCCACGCCCTACACATAGGCAGGAATGGGAAGGAGAAGGACCCCCAGTACCCACTCGGGAAAGTCGGCTCTCCTCTCTGGTCTCTGCTGTCCTCTTTCACCTGCCCAGCAAGCAGGAGGACTACAGCTCTGTAAGCACAGGCCCTGTGGAAGCCGTCTGAGGACAGGCCGACACTACTTGGCCTGCACCCTCGTGCAGGGATTGGCTTAGAGCAAACACTCACAGAGGTTTGTGGACCTCAATAGCTATTCTCTGAATCAGTTTAGGAGGAAATCACAGTTTAGGGTTCAAGAAAAGCTGACTCACTTCTTACTTGTCCCATTTTCCTTTGTGATACAGAAACAAAACCTTACTTAACATTCTTCATGAGTCTTCTAGAAAAGAAAAAACCTTCAGTGATAAGAACTCAACTGGCCCGGCAGAGGAAAGAGAAATGACGCCAGGCTGCTCCAGCCCTGGCAGGAAAGAGGTACAGGAAGTTGGGTCTGCCGGGTGAACGTGATCCTTCAGCCTGAGCCATGCCACCCTCACACACGAGGAGTAAAATGACTGTTTCCTTCCTGAACCAAAAAACCAACAATAACAAGAGTAACAAGCCAGAAGGCAGGAAGGCTGGTAACCCGGGAGTCTGGATGTCTGGAAGCCTTTGCGGTGACTTTGCTGGCCTTCTGGAATCCTCCCCTAAGTGAGGGCTACAGAGCAGAAACAGGCGGAAAGAACTCAATGGTGACCTTAGAAAATGTGGCTTGGTGATGGCCCATGGCATACGTGTTTTTTGCCCATTTTAGGTTTTCTTTTGGCCCATCTTCTGGGCCCCAAGCATCATTATGCAGGGCAACTCTTATGCACTGGTACAGCAAAGTCCTAACCAGGAAGAGAGGGGACGGCATAGCACCCACAACAAGGAATTCACATCATCTAGGTTCTGCAGATAAGGAGTGTAGGGGACCGGGGTCTCTGGCTAGGAGATGGGACAGCTTCAAAGATGCATGGTGGCCCAAAGGACCACTTTCAGAAACATCAACAAAGGCCGCATGGAGGCACCATTCTTTCCAGTCATTTTAAGGGTCCAGTGTTGCCCAGACAATATTTTTCATAACTGCCCAACATGTTAAGTAGTGTTGTTCCCATTTTTAGATAAAGAAACTGAGGCTTGGAGAGGTTAAAAACATTAGGCCAAGATCAGGGGACGAGTCAGTGTTGGGGTGGGATTGGAACCTCGGTCACCTTGACTTGAAAGCTGGATTGTGTCACGTTTCTTCCTGCACCGGATTCCCCACTGATCAGAGAAGTGGGGGTGTGGTCCTGCTGCTACCACACAGGGAGCAGGAACACACAGAAGGGGCAGTGAGAAAAACAACTAGGGCAGAGCAGGAGGCTGGCCAATGCGGACTGTAAGAAAAGAAAAGGAGGCACTGATGGCACTTTCAGTCTAACTCAAGAAACAATGGATGGGAAGAAAAGCCGTTCATCCGGGTCACCGCAGGGACGCTCCTGTGGATCCTCTGGGCTTTCAAGGCATCCGAATCCTTTTGCTCTGCAAGCAGCAGCCCAAGGCCTCCTTCCCCAGCCACCTGCACAGGCTTGGTGGGAGCTGTGGCCTTTTGCACTGTGTGCAAGCATCTGCCTAGGTTCCGATGCCTGGGGCCCCTGGTCACTGCTTCCTCTTTGCGCCTTTGTAGAGAGAGCCCCGAGTCTACAGAGTGCCCTCCCAGAGGCCAGGAATGCGCCGGGAGGCAGAGTAGGGATGTTGCTTGCTTTCTGCAGACTCCCACAAGCTCTTAATGGGCCCCTCTATGGGCCTGAGCACTTTCCCTGCCACTTAGGGACTGGTTGGGAGTGACCCAGGACACTGGAAGCTGAGATGCTTTCACCCATGAGGTGTGATCAACAAATGCAGTGCACGTTTACATTTTTAAAAAATTTATTACCATGAAAGACACATTGTTATTAACACCCCCGCCCCGCAAAAGTCCTTCCCCTTGGTTCAAACACTCATCCCATCATTCTTGCCACTATCTGGAGCAGTTCTGAAGTCCTCTCAGTGGTTTTACTTGTTTGTCCTGGCAGCTTCAGTGTCCCTTCGCTGGTAATTCTGAATTCAAGGAAGGGCCAGGAGAGTTGCACGGCGCCACATCCAGTTCATAAGGTGGATGGGGACATAGTGTGATGCTTTTGCAAGCCTGCCTTTCCACCGAATGGTGCTCAGAGGCAGTGTCACCGTATATTTCAATCATACCTGGTATTTATGGCTCCTTAGTCCTGAAATGGTTCGGGGAAGTGGCCAGCACTTCCTTTGGGGCCTCACTGAATGAGGCAGCTGATGAGGAAGGAAAGTAGGACAGCTCACCGTGCTGACGTGACCCCTCACCCATGTAAGATGACGGCCCAGGTGGGGGCGGGGGACAGCCCCCTGCTCAGCCTGCACTGTCACTCAGAGCTGGGTCCAAAGGTTAGTCTCTTATGAAGTTATGAAATAACATGCCAAGTTTTAAATGTCACTGCTGAAAAGACAAAGGTGCATACTAGGAATGCTGCAATTTATTAGGGTGAGATTATTTAAAGGGATCTGTTCCTTTGGTCGCTGGTCCTGGTGGAGCCAGTTCTCTGTGGGAACTATGTCCGGAAAGTTTATACGAAAGCTGAAAGGTGATTGGTGATCTAAGGACAAAATGAGATTGTGATATGGAAGAGACAGCCACAGTAATGGCTGATGTTGGTTGGCAGACAGCTGATAGCACACAGCAGGACCACTGAAAGGAAAGCAATAGATAGACAATGAGATAATTGCTGAGGCTCTTGTTTGTTAGACTCCCTCCTGTCCTCTCCCAAGGAGGGTGATGAACTCTTAGAAAGGAGCAAGCATGTCAAGGCCCAAAGGCACCTGACACAATTAGGTCCTGGAGTGACCACATAGTGGCCCAGGAAGACGTGTCCCTGAAGATGGATGAGGCGTGGCCAAAGGACAGAAACCAGACTGCCACGCTCCATGGAAGGCCAACACTGGTCTACACCTCTCACAGTAACCTCAGGCAGGGATGTTAAGAACGCACCTTGACTGCAGTGACTGCAGAGGGAGGCAGGAACCACATATAACACTGTGGACCCAGAGTGGCCCATAGAGACACAGGCTCAGTGCCGGGAGAAATGCTCTCTTTGCACCCCAAGCCTGCCCCCTGGTCCAGGGGAGCCTGCTCCTTCCTGGGAAAGTGCTTGCTGCTGCTGCATCCAGTCAATGGAGCCTTCTAGTCAGTCTGTCCTCATCCTTATGAATCTTCTCGTGTATTTAAGTCACATCCACAAGAAGTGAAGAGTGATGTGAACCCATGTCACGTTCTCAGGTGGGGGGACACTTTCTTGTGCGCCCATACCCGGTCTGAGGAGCACAGCTGTACTGAGGTCCTCTGCTGCTGACTGACTGGCCTCCCAGAGAGGATAGGACCAGGACAGCATCCCCAGCATCCCCAGTGGGGTCTGCAGTTGGGAGCTCTGATCAGTGGTTCCTGTAGGAGGTGATAGTGAGGTATGTCACCCAGGTTCTGGAAGGGCCTTCTACTCTGACACCTGTTTCTACTGGAGCTTCGGCTCTAGGTGGTAGAGTCAAAAGTAGGGTGTCACCCTCATGAGGGACACACATAATCTCCCTCAGCCTCTTCAGCTCCAGTTTCAGGCTCAGGAATGGTTCCACAAGCTGCTCTAACGAGCTGGAAAGCAAAGAAGGCACAAAGTGTGAGCTGAAGTCCTAGCTTTCCAGGTCTCCAGAGCCCAGTGATCACCATCTCCACAGGTCGTGATCCTCCAGAGGGTGTCCCCAGGACTGAGGACAGCGACATCTGCTGCTGGGCTCCGAGGCCCAGGCGCCCAGTGAGGCTGGGCGGGACTGAACTGCAGAGGCCACATTCATGGCACTGCCCCAGCTGGGAGAGTCCCAGATCAACATTCCCCGCGGAAACAGGCCTGGGACAACTCGTCATCAGCTTCCAATTAAATGGCCACAAGGCATGTCATCTGACCATGGATGGAATTACAACCAGAGGGAGTAATTAATGGTACCTGAAAACAAACAGCAAAAGAGAAAAAGACTCTCAGATTTTAAAAAAAGGGGGGTGTTCTTTTCCTCTCCCCTTCCTTCTCCTGCCCCGGGTAACAATTCTTGGCAGATACCTCTTCACACGCAAAAACAACGTGTAACAAGTAGATCAGAAAGAGATGAGAAGGTAAGCCTGGGGCCACCACCCTGGGAAACAAACGGGCCTTCTCCGAGGGACAGGTCACCCACGTAAATGCTTCTGTCCCTCTGCTCTGCCACAGCTTCAGAGTTCCCAGAGATAAATATTTACCACACATCAGAACACGCTTGCCAGACTATCACCCCAGCATAGAGGCTCGAGAGAAGGGGAAATGATGACAGCAGTGAGCTATGTGGTCCTGTGTCCTGAAGTAGGGCCCTGGCAGCCACTGCCTGGAAAGACACTGTTTTCTCACTGCCCACTCTGAAATACTTCAGCAATTTGCCACCTGCCTTGTCGCACTCGGGCTTTCTAATGGCTACTGGACAGCACCTCTGGCCAGCAGGAGTCAGAGAACCTGGATTAAGGGTGGAGACTTCCCCTGAGAGGGCAGGCTGGGGTAGGGAGGGCAGGACGGGCATGGTTGTGGTGCTCCATCAGCCATGCTGGGTGCTTCTCCACTGAGGGTCTACAAATGAGATGGACATGGGTCACCACAACCACAGGTCCAGCGGTGTCCCCAGGGAGATCTGCGGTTGGAACTGGCACTGGTGGTTTTCATATCCAACGGGAAACCTGGGGTTGATTCCCCGCTGGCCCTCAAAGCACCCTGCTAGTCCCTCTGCAATGGGCAGCTGTCTATTAATGGGAAAAGTTGCTCCAAAGGAACAGAGCAGAACGTGCCAACCGTTCAAGGCCTGGGGCAGATTCTGGGACTGCAAAAACCTGGTCAGAGCAGCGCCTTGTCTCCAGGGGCCGGGAGGGCAGCCCATGCGTAGCACTCCGTGCTTACTGACTGAGCTAATGGACCTCCCCTGCACTTTTTTTTTTTTTTTTTTTTTGGTACCGGGGATCGAACTCACGACCTTACGCTTGCCAGGCAGGAGCTTAAGCCACTGAGCTAAATCCCCAGCCCCTCCCCTGCACTTCTATGAGGAGGCACCACAGTATTGCCTCCCACTGCCAAGAGAAGAACCTGGGCCTCAGAGAGGTTTAGCAACTTATCTAAGACTGCCAGCAAGGAGGCAATCCCACAGGTCCCTCATGGGACAGTTTAGCTTCTCAGGAAAGCCTCAGACATTTCCAAAGCCCCTGTTTAAACCCCATACTTTTAAAACAGAAAAGCTTCCACATAAAGGGAAATAGACAGCTCCAGGCCATCTCTGAGAATTTATGGACAGTCAGGGTTTCCACTTCCCACCACCACCTCCCTTACAGTGAAGACTACTGGGATTTCCCTTGCGAACCGAGGAACCAATGGAGAAACTTCTGGAATAGACATTTCAAAGCGAGGGAAGTCAGCTGAAAGGAAGTCTTTACCGACAACAGCCAACATGTATAACCTCATCACACACAAGGACACATGCTAACTCGGGGTGCAGTTAGTATTATTACCTCTGCTTGACAAGAGGAAGTCAAGATGTACAGGACTCAAGGTCACACAGCTGGTGGGGGCTCGCCCTTGAACCTGTTAGCTCTGCAGCCCCCCACACCCTCCCATGTTCCAGGCCTGGATCCGTGCTCTGTCCGCCCGGAAGGCGCTGCCTCCCTGTGCTAATCTATGTTTTCCACATTAGCTGCCCGCACCCCCCGAGGGGTGGGGGGAGCAAAAGGAAATGGAGTTCATAAGAATGATTTATGCAACCTGTTAGCAGCCCTGGTGAAAGGTTTTGGGGCTAGGAGGTTGAAATGAATGATCACAGTCAGTTTTATGTATTAGTTATACAACAAACCCTTTCTTTAGCCTTGCACACCCCTCCGCCCCGTCTGGAGATGCAGCACAGGGAAGCAAGTGTTAGCCGCAGCTCAGCAGGGCACTGTTCACAGCTCTCAGCTCCTGTGCATGGGGAAGACAGACCAGTAGGAGAAGAGGCCACACCTCTTCCCCTTCTTCAGCAACACGGGATCACGCACCTCCACTGCCACCCTGAGCACCCACTGTGACTGGGTAGAGATCACCTGCTTTAGCACAGAATTTATTTTAAACTTGGCTGCAAAGCTTTAAGGAAATGGCCACGTGAAACAGCACAGAGAACACCTGGTCGCAATCCTATTCTTTCATCCATTGCGGAGATGAAGTGAGAGCTCGTGCTCTGATTTACGAAGCCAGATGCGCAGAGGAGTCTGATTCCAGATCTCAACACCTTCCGTGTCCACAGTATGGATATCTGCAATCCCTCTTGGACTTTCCATATATAGCACCCTGTTTTTTGATTTTTGGTGTTTTTTTTTTTTTTTTGTTTGTTTTTTTTTTTTGTGGTCTCCAAAACTTAAAATTCTCCTTCTTGTTTGGGACAGGACCCCATTTTGACTTTATTCACAACAGTCAGACGCCTGGTCTCAGCCATTACCAGTTGGCTGTCCTTCATAGCTCCTGGAGTACCAGCTGTAGACCCCAACCTTCCTTAAGCAAAATTAAAGATGTTTTCTGAAAAATAATGGTTCAGCTACCAATGCTCTGCACTGTCATGGTTCAACTTCCCAAACTCCTGGTGGTATAGTTGTTTTGTTTGGTTTGGTTGTTTTCTGAAGCACCGGGGATTGAACTTTGGATCTTTGCATTGAGCTACAAACCCAGCCTCCTTTCTCTTTTTTTGAGACAGGGTCTCTAAGTCACTAAGATACCCAGGCTGGGCTTGAACTTGAAATCCTCCTGCCTCGGCTTCCCACACTGGGCCACATGCTGCCTATGTTGCAATTCTTTATGGAATTATGGCTCTTGTTTCTAACTTCTGGGGCCTTCCCTCTTTCTGAGTTAACAACTCTGTCTTGTTGATGGAATTTGAGCCCACACTACGTTATGGATTTAGTGTAAAAGCAGGGAAACCAACAGAGGTTTGGTTCTATTGCCTGCAGCTCAACCCCCATGGTGCCATGCCTCTTGCTCCAGCCCTGGTCCAGCCAGCTGTCAGGGCCTGCCAACAACACCTTTGCCCCATCAGTTCATTCACGTTGACAGTACAGAACAATGACAGTAATAGAACTAATTCCTTATATTTCTACAGCATCACACCATGTTTCAAAGTTCATTCTCAGCTCATAAAATTCTTCCCTATGCTTTAGCTCATTTAATCCTACAACAACCCCAGGGGGCAGGTGCACTCATGCATATAACAGAACAATGTATAAAGTAACAACAGTTAAAACAAATGTGAGATTACAGCTAAGCTATCCAGGAATGACATGGCTGTTCCAAGAAGTTATCAAGTCTCTGGGCTCCTTCTGTCTTCCCATTCTGCTATTCTAGATCTGACCTGCATCCTTCAGGTCACCTCATGGTGCAAGACAGTTACTGGGGCTCCAGCCAGCTTGGCTGCATTCCAGGCAACAGAAAGCAAGAAGGAAGAAAGACAACCCATCATATCTTGCTCCCTGAGATGATGCAGACCTTGAAAGCATACTTTCTGGAAGTCTTTAACATTTCTTCTTGTTTCTTACTGATCAAAATTTTGTCACATAGATATACCTAGCTGCAAGGGAGGCTGTGAAGTACATTTTTATGGCATAACACTACACCCAAATAAAGGAGTCTGGTTATAAATGAAAATCGAATCAGTATAAAATAGCAACTGCTGCTTCCCACTTTATTTTTTATAAAAAAAAATACCAGCCAAAGAGATCAGGTTTTACTAAGGAGATCTGATGGATAATGGAAAACTCAGAACACAGTCCGTATCACCTGGCCCACATCCTGTCTGTCTCCCTAGTCTGAGTTTCCTCTTTCCTACTTGCTCTCCCTACAGCAGTGCTCTGGGCAAACTGTTCATAGTGAGGTCCACACTGGCCAGACCTCCACTGCATCCTACAGGACTCCTCACCTCTGCATGGGCCTCACCTTCCCCTGCCCTGGGCCTCACTGTGAATCTCGGAGTCTAGTATGGTCATTAGCAAGGAGACCATGCCAGAGGAGATGGGAAGACCCTCAATAGCATCACAATCCCGAAATTCTAGGAGTGTTATTGCTGGGAGTTCTGTGAGCAGCTTACCTCATTTAGGGGAGGGACAAAATGGTGGGGGACATCTCCTGGCGGTGCTAAGCAAGCACACAGTCTGCCCTCCTTGCTCTAGCACCTTGGCTACCTCTTCCACAGCTCTAATATTTCTGTACTTTAGCCACAGTTCTCGGTGTGAACAATGCACCTGCTGCTCTCCTCCGAGGTGGAGCTGTCTCCATTCCTTCCACCCAGGAACTTGTCCTCCTCCCTGTCTTGCAGCCCAGCACCATCCTTGGTCTCCTCTGCCTCCCCGAGCTGAGAACAGCTGCAGGACCTACCACCAAGGGAGCAGTGTGGAGCAGGGAGAGCTCCCACAGGGGTGAGTGCCCTCTGGCACTGTCTGTGACTACAGAGCAGCTGAGAAAAGGGGAATCCTGCATCATAGCAACTTCCACGAATCCAGACATGCCTCTCAGGACATAAGGAAAGTGTGACTGACATATACAGTGAATGTTTAAGTTTAAAAAATATATATTACAGTACAAGATACGCTGCCATTGGTTTCCCCTCAAAATTCTCTCCCTCACTTCCAACACACTTCTTTCATTGCTCTCTCCACTTTCTGAAACTGTTCTGGAAGTCTTCTTTCCTGAGTGTCTTTGCAAGGTGTGATAAAAAATATAGCAACTATCAGAGTGCCATCCAGGGGAAAGAGAGGCTCATAAAAACATGACACCACTTAGTCACCAAATCTGACACCAATAGCACAGTGAACAAGGGCTTCCAGAGCTGCTTCGGAAAGTGGCAAGGATGGTGGGATAAGTGTGCTGGATGTGAGGAGACGAATTCTGAGGGAGATTAATGGCCATGTGTCTTTTATTGTACTCCACTTTTTACAACCTGTACATTCACCATATTTTTAGGTCACACCTCTTACATGAAGAACTACTCACTCCCTTGCCTTTTGTAGCAGGAAAAAAAGATATGATTTCAAACTTCTCAGCAGCAACACCCGCCACCTTGGGATGGTTAGGAAACTAAGCAGCCAATGGTTCTTTAGGGTGCCTGTCTCTTGCCAAAACATCACACTATAATACTAATTGAATACTATATTTTAAAAAGATGAACTAGCTGTCATTGTCTATAAAATGATGGAATACCTAGATGCCAGGCACTGGGCTAGAATGTCTTGCCTCAGGTGGGGTTTACTGTCCCCATTTTACTACCTCCTCCGCCCCAAGGCAGAGCTGAAATGTCACTGCTGTTGTCCCCGTGCACTGTGGTTACTTCTAGCATGAGCGTGACAAGAACAGCACAGAGGTGGGGCAGTCGAAGGCCTGGCCCCTGGGCCTACATCCAGGCTCCAACGTTTATTCAAAACACAAATTCTTCACTATGAAGCAGGGGTCCCCCTCTAACGTCCACCCAGAACCCTCCTTCACAGTGTTTCCCCGAGAGTCCATAATTTAAAAGATTCTATCTACTGGACTGTACGTAAGCACAAATTAATTCATTTCCTTAGCTTAATTAAACATTGGTTTAATTTAGTTTTTCTTTTAATTGAATGAAATTTAAGTTGTTTTAATTTTAATTAAAGACTTAAAGTCCAATGGCAAATTGACAGAACTGTCGCGGAGAGCAAAAGAACAAAAGAGAAAAAAAAAGGCTCTCAATCCAGAACGTGTCAGCGTATATTTCCGAAAAATAAGGGCACTCTCGTCACCACAGTGCAGCCTCCTGACCGCTGAACGCACGGTCGCACTCGAAGTATGTTGGCTGGCAAAAGCAAAAACGAACTGTGTTGTCTGGGACTGCCGACCGCTGTCCCATCTCACTAATCCCTCAGTCCTGCCTCACATCCCATGGCCTGGCACAACTTAAGGAGAACAGGTCAATTATTTAGGAAAGGTCCCTATGTTGGGGTTTGCCTGATGGTTCCCATGCTGAGATGCAGGCTGTACACCTTGGTCAGGAGCAGGCAGGAGCCACGCGGTGCTCCCCATGCCCCTCACCAGGAGGCACATGCACGCCAGGCACCAGCGATGGTCACTTTGGTCCCTGCGAAGCTACTGTGTTTCTCTTTGTAACCAAGCACTTTGCAGGGAAATACTTCCCGCAACTATGACAACATCTTATTCCTTGATACACTTCTACCTGCTTGCTGTAGTATCGGTTGGTGATTCTTGTCTAAATAAATTATTACCACGTTGATTGTCCTGCTCTACTTACATTTATTAGCTGACATTCTACCATCAAGAAGCGCTCTCTGGGGTCCCCCCTTGTGGCAGGCTGTGCCCAAGCAAAAGTTCCCTGATGGGGAGGCTGGGTGCCACCCGCTACAGGGGAACTAGATGAGGGGGTGCAGTGGGGCTGCCGACACCAGGCACTGTGCCCGTCATGGGGGCATGCAGGGTGCCAGGGTCCCTGCTGGAAAATCTCCGCAGCACCAGGCCAGAGGGGCACTGTCCATTCTTACACCAATCAGTAAACAGGGAGGGGACGGCTGTATGTCAGAGGCACTCCCAGAACGCTGCACCAGACTCTATCTTTGCCCCCATATTTGTTTTATTAAACAAGCTCTGAGACAAGCTCTATCTTATTTAACAAGCTGTGGACTTAGGGATTTGAGGGAAGTGGTAGTAGTGTTTGTAGCGTTTGTGCTCTGGCTCACAGGCTTGGCTTTATGCCACTTCTCCCCTGGGCATCAGCTGCCCCAGACTGTAAGGGAGAAACATGCTCCGAGCATCCCTGCTCTGCCCCGGGGGCCCTTTGCACTCACTTACAACCTTCCCCGGGTTCTCAGAGCAGCCCAGATAACTGTGGGGCACAGCAGCATACTGTGTGGCACTGAGGTCACCCCTGCTCTGCCACGTGATCCACAGAGTCCCTACGACATGCCATGTATGACAAGAGGAGGTTCCAAAGTGACGGCATCCCACCTGGCCACACAGCTGCTAATGCCATCATTTCCATCTTCTCTTGGCTGGAGGGTGGCACACTGCTCACAGGTCACCCGCCCAGCATGCGTGCAGCACGGCCATTCCTGGTGCTGGGCGCGACAGTGCAGAGAGGGCCACAGTGGAGGAGGGGCTGCACCTGCCTTAGCCCTGAGCTGCCCATGCCCCTGCTCCAATGCAGTAGTCCGTGAGCTTTTAAGATCACCTTGTGGAAGGTGACAATGACTTAGTATCTACTATGTGCCCGACACTACAATGCCCACTTTTTTTTTTTGGCAGTACTAGGGGTTGCACCAAGGGATTCACGAATGCTAGGCACTGGGTTACATGCCTACCCCTTCTTAAATTTTGAGTCAGGATCTTGTTAAATTGCACAAGTGGGCCTCAAATTTGCAATGCTCCTGCCTCAGCCTCTTGAGTAGATGGGATGACAGGTGTGAGCCACTGCATCAGGCCTCAGTTGAAAGTATATAAACACTGAAAACTAAGGTTGAAAGCAGCCAACGATCTGTCCAGGGTCACTGTGCTGGGAAGTGGCACAGCAGGAACACAAGGGGCCCAGCTGGTTCCAGGATAGGTCCTCTTCCTCTCCAAGTGCTTCCTGTAAGCGGGGCTCAGCTCTAAACCTGCCTGCACCCTGGGCCAGGGATCAAATGCTGTATAATGATCCACAAACTCAGTAGCTTAAAGCAACCATGAGTTCTCGTCCCTGATGGGTCTGTGGATGAGCAAGGCTTAGCGAGGCAGCTGTCTCGCTAAGCTGGGTGCAGTCAAGGGCAACCAGCCCTGGAGCGCCCAAAGGCTCAGCCAGGCTGGCGCCAAGATGGCTCTCACCTCACCAGCCACGGGCACTGGCAGTCAGCGTAGGCACCCTGGGGCTGTGAACCTAATAAGCGCTTTTCTGTGGTTCTCCTCAGGGATGTGGCTTGGTCCAGCAGGGTTCCAAGCGGGAATGTGTCAGCAATTGTTCCCAGAGACCTGGGACGAAGCCACATGGCTTCCTGTAGCCCTGCCTTGGGAGACATGGAGTGTTACTGCCGTTGTCACTGTGCCTGCCCAAGAGCAAGGAGAGGGAGCTAAACAAAGGTGCGAATGCTGGGAGATACCGCCCCTGAGTAGGTCACCTTTGGAGGTGACACTGGAAGTATAGATTATTTTAAATGTCTCCTTTCCAAGTTTTCTATTACACACACACACACATTTTTTTATAACCGTATAAATGTCTGAAGCTATATAACACTCTAAGATGATCAGTATGTCAGTTAACATATGCATTTATGTGCGGATAAATATACATATTTGTATGCGGTACGAAGAAAATATGCTAAAGCATTACTGTGGCAAATGTGCAATTATTTTTAATACATTTTTCATTTTTTCAAAATGGAATTATGTTGTTTTTAAATTAAAAACATTCTTAAAAAATTGCAGGACTTGATGGCATGCACCTTTAATAATAGCCACACAGGAGCTTAGGTGGGAGGATCTCAAGTTCAAGGCCAACCTGGGCAACTTAGGGAGACCCTGACTCAAAATAAAAAGGGCTGGGAATGCAGCTTCATGGTAGAGCGCTTGTGCAACATCTGAGGCCTGGGTTCAATCCCCAGTACCAAAATAATGAAGAAATCAATTAATCGCCTCATGGAAAACATCTATTTTTCAGCCATGTATATTACATTTCAGGCTTTTTGCCACAATCTCACACTCTCTTTAGGATTCCTTCCCCCAGCATCCAGTTATCCACTTTTACAACATTTTCTCCTAAACCAAGGCCACTGAGGCGAAACTTCTGCCTCCTTCCTGTTTTGCCACAAGGTGATTTACTGGGCTTCCAAATGTATTTTTCAAAGAAAAGGCAAACAGCAAGCTGGAAGCCGCTCTCACCTGGTTTCTCTTCCTGTCATTTATTTAACTGTGTTTATGCTCCATTTCCCCCTCTCCTTGCCAAGGACAGCTCGAAGTCCTAGGCAATCGCAGGCGCAATCTGAGAAAAACCCTTGAGTCCACCAGGTCAGTTTGTGCCAGGGCCTGTGTGTCTTCTCAGAGCTCCAGGTCAAAAGGGACTCCAGACAGAGGGAGCAGTTCCCAGCAGGTAAGGATGTGAGACCACCCAGGGGTGCCGAGAGGGAGCCTCTTGTTACCTAGATCTCTGTGACTGTGTAACCCTCACCAAGGACAAGAATGGCTGGAGGGGATAGTGATAAAGCTGCCACTGCCAAAGGAGGCCCGAGTCCTCAGGCAGCGCCTGCCTTGCCAAGGAGGACCAGCTCCGACAGCAGGCACCCGGCTGTCTCCAGAGTCTGCAGGCGCCCATGCTCGGGATCGAGGAGGCGGATTTGTGGAGTCGATCTGTGCTATTTTTACCCAGTCACTTTCCAACCATAAAGCCACACACTTCAGATTCCTTTGTTTTGTGTGGATTAAGAAATTCGACTTTGCCTCTCATGTGGTTTAATTTCTCGCAGGCCTGTATGAAGGAAAAACTTCAGCATCCCTATGGAAACAAATGACAACTTTAACCTGTTCATGGCAGGCTGCTGTCCAGATTATCAGTATCTTGATTTCTCTAAAGCTCACTGCTCTGTTACAGGGATACCACGACCTGCCTTTCTTTCCTCCACAAGGCAGGCAGATTCCCACAGATCTGTGCTGAGGGTCTAGCTCCTAAAATGCCAGGCCACGTACCTGGCTTTCCAGATAGCCTAGTCCAGTACCAAGAGCTGAAATTACCTCTATGCAATTCATGAGATAGTTATTTATGACTTTGTTGATATCACGAGGGATAAACAGCCAGGTGCAGAGTTGGAGGAGTACCAGTAATGGAAAAGTTGACCACCTTAAAGGATTCCCAGATGAGTTCAGGGGTAAGGCCGGGCACAACTACGTGGGCAGAGAAACACCAGACATCTACTCAAAAACAAAGAAAAGCTTCTTTTCTATAAATGCCAGCACAAGTTTTGTTTTTCTGCTTAAAACTTCACCTCTGATCATATCCTGAGTCCAGACATGATGACTGGTAGCTTTCATTCCTGCGGTATAAACAAAGCCCGTCAAAAGTACTCCTAGTTTGGGCTGAGCTGTGGTTTTGCTGCCTAAGGATGGAGCCCTTTTCATTTTCAAATGAAAAATCTGGAATGGCACCACAGTTTTCTTCTGCATTTCACGAAAGGCTTGTGATGCTGTGATACAAACCAAAAAGGGAAGTTGCTAGAAAAAGCATTTTGCTCAGGAGGAAAGACACTCTCCCAAAAGTGGACAGGTGGACACTGCCGAGAGGGTGCAGCCTCAGTTGTCTGTGGGCTCTTGTAGAAGGTAGGTCCCAAGTCTGGCCCCTGAGCAAGCACAGCACCAACAGCAACAGGTCAATGCCACCATCTTCCTGTGCGTGGCCAACACTGCATCTGTCCTATCAGCAGTAAGAGCGCATCACATCCTCTGGTGGACCAGATGCTGCTCAACCCACTGCAGGGAAAGCAGTGAAGGGACAGGTGAGGGCCCTGCAGTCATGTGGCTCACAGACTGCACGAGAGGGCGTCAGACAGCCAAGAAGAAAATAAAACAGAGCAAAGGCGTGGAGCGTGAGACTGGAAGGGCTGCTGATGTCGGAGGACAGAGAAGGACTTTTCTAAACGCAGCATCAGAGCTGAGACCTGAAGGTGGAGAAAGAGAAATACCAAGTTCTGGGGGAAGAGCAGGCAAAGGAAGCGAGAGTGAGTCAGGGAATGTGTTTTGTATATGTGAGTAAAAGTCAGGAGGGGACTGAGGGTGCAAGATCCGGGGGCCCAGTCACTCTGAGTGACAGTGAGTGGGACTGTGTGAAGCCCTGCACCCTACAGATCGGCACGTGGGTTCCTGGCCAGGAGACTGACCTCCACCCCAGCCCCAAAACCATGGCAAAGGAAGTGGTGCCCACCTTTCCTGGGGAGCTGGTTATAGGGCTGTGAACAGCGCCGAAGCACCAGAAAACCCCATGCCCCCTCCCTTCTCCTTTCCTTTCTCTCTCTCGTGTTCAGATCAGCGGGAGAAGCCTGCCCTAGTCTCCCCAGAAATCTTATTTTTGTGGTCTCAATATTCAAACCAAATTCTGAGGGGGGTCCATACTGGAACATGGAGGTGTCACAACAAAGGGGCCACACAGAGACTTGGTGTAGCAGCAAGTACGGTGTTCCCACCAAGGCAAGGCTGTTACCTAAGAACTTATATTCAGCTTGATCAATAGAGGTTGAGAGCGCTCCCACATGGAAATAAAATAAAGTACCGCTGTTCCCCGTCCTCCAGTTTGTGTTTGTTGCGCTCCGAGTGTCCACCTCTGATGTCCTGGGTTCAGATCAGGGCCCAAGGGAGAAGGAGAGCAGAGCCCCACGGCAGTAGGTCTAAAAGCAGCATGGGGACAGCGAGTAATCTAAAATGCTTCCCGGGGAACATGCAAGAAAACGGGAGCCACATCCCTGACTCAAAGCTGTCTTTGAATTTTGGAAACAAAGTCTTTACTGAGGTCAAGAGACTCGATAGAAACCGATAAAAGCAGGCTTGGGACAATGTACATAAGTTTCTAAAAGCAAAACAAGTCTGAAGATGAGCTGGCTGCTCTCTGCGGTGGAAGCTCCGCTCACAGGACTAGGGCAGAGGATGAGCCACTCTCTGGGAGCGCTGGTGAACCATGCCGCCCTTTCCCCAGGCCCAGGATGCTCCCCTTGATTCAACAGCTCCCTTATCTCTGCTAACAACCGCTGTGTCCAACAGCCCAGCCGGAAAGGACTGGTTTGCAGTCCTGACCGGTTTCAGCTGAATCCTAAATCCTAACCTGTGGGGTCAGCTGGGGAGATGTGTGTGTGATGTGAGTGTGCCTGTGTGTGCGTGCATGTGCCTGTGTGTGTGGGCGTGTGTATGAGAACTGTCCGGGTTAGGGGAGCGGGGACGGGGCGGGGGCAGGAGCAAGTCATCATGATGGAAACAAACTCCACCAGGGGCATCAATAGGCTGTAAATCCACTACCAGCCCCAGCAGGAAACCCCAGACACAGGAACAACCCAGCCTACAAGCAGTAAGCTGGCTTCTGCACCAGAACACAATTTCTTCCCTTCTGGGATTCCCCACATTTTACTTAAGAACAATAAACATGCGACACAGTTTAAAAGCAAGCCACACTTCCCAAATGACTTCCTAGGTGTGGCTTAGGTTTTAGGACTGCACACCTGCAGTGGGGCTTGTGTGGGGTCCCTAGGACGCCTCCTGCAGGACTCCCTCCTGCTCCGCCTCCTCCCCACCCACCCACACACAGGACTCCTGGCAGGGTGGGGGACAGGATACTGAGCAGCAGTGAGAGTGGGGGCCCAGGACAGCCTGCTGCCCTGTCGTGCAGGAAGAGGAGCAGCAAGTGGGACCAGGAGAGGAGATGGCCGCAGCATGCCCCGATGCCGCAGCCTTGGCACACACACCTTTGGTTCTAACTCCAGATCCCCAGATCTACACTGAAGCCTGGGGCAGGGGGTCCCTTGCACTGAGAGTCCCTTGCTCAGGTCCGGAGGCCTGGTTCACAGGATGGCCAAGAAGAAAACAGTCGCAGAGGTCTGGGGACAAACTGCCCTCACTGGCCTGCCTGGTCATCAGGACTGATTTCCCTGGCTGTAGCCTCCCTGCTTCCAGAGCTGTTTTCCTGCTCTTTTCATTTTGCTTATCCCTTCTGAACATTTCCTGTTCCTTTTTCTTTCTTTGGGGGCTGTACTCCTCTTCCTGGCACTGTAGCCCCTGGAGATAAGCAAACAAACAGACCAAGGTCAGCCTGCAGGAAGCCTGGGCCTCGTGGTATGCCATCTGCCTGGCCAAGAGCACCAGCCGGCAGTGGTGGCTACAGTGCCACAGCCTATGTGACCAGGCTCACGGGCCCAAGAGCTCCACGCCCACCCCAGCACACCAACTGCCCGTCTGTATGCCAGGATCAGCATCCACACAGGTTCAGCAGTTTGCTCCTAAGAGATCAGCTTCTCAAAGCTGAGGTCATCAGCTACAAACAAGGAAGCAGTACGGGTCTCATCCCTACTTGGCTAATGAGGGTGGCCACAAACCAAGGCAGACCCCTGAGTTAGACATCAAAACAGGGGAGGAAGGTCCTAAAGAGCTTTAGTATTTTTCATGACAGCCTTGGTCTCCCGAGATCTGTAATAAGATATACTACTTCAAACACAGATTGTATTGCAAGAGATAGCCCATTTCTCCAGCCCAATACCAAACCAAAATGATGAAAAACTGCCAGTTGAGAATTCTTGCTTTAGGCCACACTGTGGCCACACTGTGTCACACACTGTGACAAGCACATTAATCAATTAATTACTTAAATAATCCATGTCGGGCTGTGTATATGGCTCACTGGTAGAGTTCTTGCCTTGCATGCACAAGGCCCTGGGTTCAGTGCTTACCACCACCACCACACACACACACACACACACACACACACACACACACAATCCATTACCCTGACTCGTAATCAGCATCTTCCCAAGCGACGTACTGAGGCAGGAAGGTAAGGTGGGGCAAAGCTGGTTGGAGGAGTAAGCAGAACCAGATTCCAGGACATGCGTGCCAAACACTGTCTCCTCCCCCCGCCCCCACCTATAGTTCTCACGGGTTCCAAAGGTGCGTGGACACCATTGAAAGTGTGCTGTGTGGCTTTCCTCATGGTAGCCTGCCCTGTTGTGCCCCAGGGTGTACTTCTGTTTTATTTTGGTTTTTAATTTTTCCTCTCTTTTACTTGGCACAAGTCCGCTCTGCACAGGCAGTTTCTCCCTTACTTTTCGAATAAACTTAGTCACCATTTTTGCTGGTTTTGTTCAGTTTTTTTGTTCAAGATGACAAGGATCTGGAAACCAAGACATGAGCACCTCCAAAGCCCGAAACATTTATTTATCAAGCTATCTCTAGAAGTAGCAGGTACTTGACCAGGTATGTGCGCATGATCAAGTCACGTAACCTTCCTGGGCTGGCTTTTCTTAGCTTTAGCATGGAGAAACCATCCGCCTACCTTCCTGCCCATAAGGAACCAGCCCACAAAAAGCACCTAGAATAGTGGCTAGCAATCACTGTTCACATTAACATCGACCATTGTGGATACTGTTATTGCCTGATAATGACAATGAAAGCAATCACATTAGCTTGTACCACAGAAGGCTTTGAAGGCAGCCCTCCTAGTCTGAAGCGTCTAGGTCTCAAGGAATCTACCGGGTGATTCCACTAGGCCTGAATTCACACAGGCGACCTCAGGCCACACAGCCAGACTCCAGGTGGCCAGAGTGTGACTGCCATGGTTCCAAAGCTCCTAACTACCCAGCAGAGGAGCCCACCTTCCGCCCGTCCCACCCTCCGCCTGCCCTTGGAACCCAGCAATAAGTCAAGGTCTGCTTCCCCGTCAGGAGAGGGAAGGTCTCATGCAAAAAGTCACTGGTGAAAGGAAGGAAGTTTAAACAAAAGAACAATGAGAGGACTTACGTTTTTCATCCCTTTATGTGAAATCTGTTTCTTAGACAGTAGCTGTTTTCAACAATAACAACACACTCCTCATAAAAGATCAGTGAAAACCTTTATGGTGAGGCAGTCAAAAAAATAAAAAACAAAAACCAACCAAACAACCAAACAAAAAAATATTCCCTGAACCAAAATTATTTTTTTACTGAGAGCCTTCCAATATGTTAACATGTAAGCCAAGAATCACACAATTCCAAAGTCTATAGCAAGAGCAGAAAAAAATTAATTATGGTATTATAGCTTGTCTCATGCTTTAATCTGCTTTACCACCTGCAGTTTCTATTAAGCTCCGTGAGGTGCCTATTACTGTTCTCATTTTACAAAGCAGGAAACTGAAGCTCAGACATGACAAACCATGACAGACTTCACACACCAATCAGGCAAAGCCAGGCTGGGTCTGGGGCTCCATTACTGACTGGGTCAGGTCATTCACAGAACCTGGAGGACTCAGGTCCCTCCAGGTCAAAGCTCAGCTGTGGTTGCAAACAAGAAGTATCATAGCCAAGAGCCTGGACCCCAACTGCTACCCTTCTGGTCCCCAAGAAAGGAGTAATTTGGGGCCACCTAAGACCACCTCTCAATTCCCTAAGTTTTGAAGGGAATTAGTAAGAGGGGTGGCAGGCTTGAGGGCCTGAGGGTTCCCAGGTTAAAGATCTCTGTGACTCACTTGGTGGTACTACGCTGCCTGTGAGGCACCTCATTTGGGCAGCGGGGCACCATCTTAAATTCTGGAATGAAAACCTGGCAGGTTGGATTTACCATTGAGAAAGAAGAAGAAGAAAAAGAAACACTAATAGCCTCATTTCTACAATCCTACCCAGTGTTCACCGTGTCCCCAGAAGGAGGGCGGAGAGGAGCCATGTGACAAGCCCTGTGCAGTTCTTTTGTTAATGGTGAGTTGATCAGCAAAGGAACAATAGGTAAGTCTGGAAACTGCTTTGCTTCTACAATAGCAGACTGTGCAGTTTTTCAGGTAACGCCTTCCAAAATGCTAAGTGTAGAATGAGGAATGGTCTTTCCCAAGATGTGTGGAGCCCCCACAAGCTGGATTTCAAGCTGTCAAACACCAGTGGGCCCTAGCACGGGACTAAGCAGATTGCACCAGGCTTCCCTGTTTTTACCTTTATGCAAAACCACCGTTAAAATCCCAGCTTCCTTCCTGGCTGTCACCACGCGGCAGACCATCTTCACAAACAGCCTCTTCCTTCAGTTTAGAAAAATCCTCAAAGCCGCTCAGAACTCCTCCCTCCCTGTTAGAAACCTGCAAGCTTCTCTAACTAGGTTTTCTTTCCCAGAATCATCTTCTTTTCAGAGTTCAATAAGCAGTCAATACATCTCCCCACCCCATATACAGCCTACAAAACTCCCATATTGAGCCCAGCATAGGCACTGTGGACTGGGGAAACACTCAGGGAATTTACAAATTCTGAAAGAAGTTCTTCAGTTCAGAAAAAAAAAATCTGAAGTTCCCCTCCAGGTCAAACCATTCTCACTTATACCAATAAAATGGTCTATATTAATGGTCACAGTTTATCCTTGTGTCTTAAATAATCCTTTCATGTTCCTTTTCCCACATCGTGGATACTTTCTCTTTGATTTTTTTGAGACAAGGTCTTGCTGTATGGCTCAGACTGGCTTTGAACTCACAGTGATCCTCCTGCCTCATCCTTCTGAATACTTAGATTACAGTATTTCCCATAGCTCTGTTTGGATGGTATTTTCTTTTATAAACTGTACAAATTAGAGATTATAAGCAAGGGCCTGGTGTCTCTCACGCCTATGCTCTGCAGAGCAGCCCCCCAGTTGCTCAAATGACCTTTTTCCATTAAAGAAAAAAAGATACAAAAAGACAAAAGGAAAAGGGAAAGAGAGGGGAAGGGAAGGGAAGGGAAGGGAAGGGAAGGGAAGGGAAGGGTAGGGTGTACTGGAGAACTGGAAGAAAGATCTGTTCTGGGAAAGACAAGAACAATCAGAGTTTTGGAATGTTCTGTGTCTTTGAACTCAGAAGAATGAAGAATGGAAAAAGCAGCTCAGCTGGGGAATGTTCCATCACGGTAATCTGGCTAGCAGAACATGATACCCTGGGCACATGTGTGTTGCAGAGGGGAGGAAGGAAGGCACTGCATGGACGGTCCCCAGAGCCAAAACCACGAGGACCGAAAGGACCAAGCAGACACCAAGCCACTGGCATCTCCCAGTTCCTGCTTCATGGGCAAAGCTATGATTTGGGGTTGGTTGGGTTGGGTTTTTCTCTTTGATTTCTGAGGTCACAGAATGCCCATGGTAGTCACGAGGTCAGTGTGTGCTGACTGGCAGGACAGCTTCTGACCCCAGAGCTGCAGCACCATCATGGGAGCCTCGCTCTGAGGCCAGCCCCAGTGTCAGGGCAGCCCTACTACCCTCGGATGCCGGGGGACAACACAGGGATGGCACCCTTACCTTCTTCCTCCCAGTCCTCACTGACAACTCACAAGCGAGCCCAGCTGCCTGCTTCTCCAACAGGTGGTTCCATGCCCATCTCACACCTGGATGCGCCTCTGCTTTCACGATGAACCCCAACTTCCTCTTCCCATCTCTCTCCGGTCTGCACCTCTGCCTCCTCCTGCGGATGCCTCCTGCCCACTTAGCACCCAAGCCTGAGTGACAGCCTCCCTGCTCCCTACCCCGACTCCCGAAACAGGGGCTCAGACTATCACAGACAGCTGAGTTGCAGAGAAACATTATAGGCAGTCTGATAGGGCTGGGCCCCCAGAGAGTCCTTTGGGAAAATGAAAACTCATTATGACTGCGGCTGGAGAGGCATCAGTTAGGGGCCGGGCCTCAGGATAACGACAGAATGACCAGGCCTAAGACAAATGGTATCACCTGGTCTAATAAAGTCTAGATGGACATTGGTCACCTCAGTGGGTGACTCTTCCTGAAAAGTTCATTGTTCTTTCCATGCACACTCACTACGTGACTTGCTTCCCCATTAGATCAGTATTACCCAAGCTGCTCTGCTTACAATCTTATTGGATGATCATAGTCTTAACCCATGTTGCACCCATGTGCTTGTGTTCTATATAAACTTCCCCTGAGAAGTGGGGTCCCTCCTTCCTCTTAGGTGCTGTACTTCTTCCCCTCAATAAATATTTCCTACTCTTAACCTCCTTCATTTCTTAGAATTCATTCTTTGATGTTGGGGAAAACAAACTCAGCATAATAGACATCTGGCAGGAAAGAAACTACCATATGTCACTATATCATTTAGAGGTCCTATATCATTCCTGTATCAAGACCCCCCCTGCCTAAGGGAGGGCAAAGCTCCACTGGTCAGACTTTACCGATGGCTGCAAGGCCCTCTCAAGGCCCTGTGCAGTGCCTCCACCACCCACCCCTCCAGCCCTGGTCAGCAGTCCCTGCGCTCTGGCCACACTACCAAGGCTTCGGGTCCTAGGGTGCGTCTCACTTCTTACTTCCCCTTGGTTCTCGGCCTTCAGTGTTGGGCCTCCCTTGCCTCCAGGCTGGGCTAAATCTCGCTCTGTTTTTGTGGATGTCTGGCCTCACTGAGCATTGCAGGAGCACGGGGCTGCACCTCTTTTTCTGACCCTGTGTCGTGAGCACCTCAGCAGGATCTGCACAGAGGTGGGCTCTCACGGCTCTCTGCTGAATGACTGAGGCACTGATTGCTACAGCCTCCCGAGTCTCTCTCACAGGCAGCAGGGGCTGAGCCATGCTTCTGACTCCTTCACTATATCATCTCCCTCTCTGCGACCCTCAAAATTTCAATTTATCTGCATACTACTCAGAGGAGCCCTAAGCATGCAGTCCATCAGATACAGGGGCCATCTCCTCCTAATCCCTCATCCTAAGGTTCTTGAGACGGACATAACTCAAGCACTGAGACACACAAGAAGAAAGGCATGCTTTCTGTAAGCTTCTCTGGTTTTAATTGCTTTGCCACCAGATTGAGGGAGGACCTCTGGTGTCTGAAACTCTTCATCTGCAGCTGGAAACGAAGGATGCCGGGGCCACGGGCACCCCTGGGCAAGACCAACAGAACTGTGTACTTGCACAGTAGATGGATCTCAGGAAAGACTGGAGTATCTCCTTCTAACTGACCACTTCAAAGAGGTGTCTCTGTTTGTTGACAACCTGTTACCTCCAATTTCTGAAAAAACAACAAATTCATTCTCTCTGACAGAGGTCCCACTAAACAGTCACTGTGATGTAAAATGTATCCAAGGGACATGAGTTCAATTAACACCTCAACAAGCTGGGCCGGCTCTCTCTTTAGATGTGAGAATTAATACCCAGCTCTGGAGAAGGTCTGCTCCCAGAGATAGCCCTTCTAGATGGGAAAAGAGGCAGCGGAGGGAATGAATTAGTTTACCTTTCAAAGGTGTTTCACAGGAATCCTCTCTAGCCAGGACCTGGCCTTTGCCCCCACTCCACCCCCACTCCCACCCCTCCCCCAGGGACTGGGGGGGCGGGGGGAGGGAAGGAATCTGCAGGAAGGGAAGCTGAAACAATTCTCTGCGTGGCCGGAGAAGCTGGGGGCATAGGGACAAAGAAGGCTGTGCATTCCATTGGCAGTTATTTCCACTTGGCAAAATTTCTTCTGCAGTCTCCTCTCCAGAGCTGGGCACAGGGTGACAGAAGGTGCTCTGGTCCCAAGGGCACCCTTAAGAAATCCAGACTCTTGTGAAGACCCAGCTGAGATGACTGCACCAGACACTTCCTGGACCAAGGGCCAAGGATGCCTTCTCAATCCATATGGTGTCCCCCACTTGCATCACCTGGAATCTGACGCCTGGCTACCAATACTAGGTGATCAATAGGACCTCTCTAGTTGGAAGGGTCCAGTTCAACAGTGTGGAAGACTACATGGGTACCTCTCCTTGAATGTAAAATAACTGCTACCACATTAATTAAATTGAGTCTTATTTCCATATACTGCTATGTACAGAGCTGGCTATGGTACTTCTTTCTTCAATTGGTGAAAAGCAATGCAAATAAGGCCAGCTTAAGTACTTATATGTGATCTGTGGGGCCATTCTGGCAGTCTCCTGTTTCCTCCAATAGTGCTCTCTGGGAGTGCTCCTCCAATAGTGCTCACAGCAGGAAGGCAGAGCCATTCAGCTCCAGGAATGTCACCTGGGAAGGAGCCCGGAAATACAGAGGCTATGAGTCCGCAGGGCACAAGAGTTTACCTATCAGAAAGTGAAGCAATAGCCTCCAAAAATAATTCAAATGCTAACTGAATTAAATTATGCAGATGGATCCTTCTGCATGTCATTCTCCCTGCATTTTGCAAAGATGCTTTACCCCTCACCTGACCAGCCAGCTCAGTTACCATCCTCACTGTCACTGATCTTGGAGCCACCTTGTTCTTCATGAGATAATAAATTCTGGGAGAGGCCTTGGATCAAGGCCTTTGCACATCCTCACTTGGATTGGGTTTAGGACCCTTTGGCTGCCCTTAACTTGGAATATGTCTTGGTGCCTCTACTGTCTCTGTGGGTTGCATTGGAGATGGTAGATTGGAATTAACTTGCCAGGATTTCAATAACGTTTCAATGGGATTACAAACACAACTTTTTGTATTGTGAAGAAGACTGGAAAAGGGATTGCAATACTTAGATTACAGTACTCAATATTCACATTTCAATAAGCAGCTCAAACTATTCTGTCCAGAATGCATTATGTCAGAATCGTTGACTCTTGAAGCTGAAAGGACCAAATTTTTTCCAGTCCTTAAAGGAACGTGCTTGATTTGCCTGCACAGCCAAGCCTGTGTAAACATCAAACCTGAGAGAGACATATCAGAACCCATGTGTGCAGGCTGGTGGAGAAGCATGGAGTGGCCTGGGTTCACGCCAGATGTACAACTCTGAGTCAGGACAACTTCCTGAGCACCACTCCCCTCTCACAAAGTTAACACTGAATAACAATAACACAACCACTGAGCACATTCTATGGTTCAGTCTCTAGCTGAGTGGCTCATGCTGATTGGTTTATTCAAACCTCCCCCAAATTTTGAGGCGGGTACTAACTATATCTTCACCATTTTACAAGGGAAAACCAAGACCTCAGACATAAGTGACGTGCCCACTAAGCTACACAGTCACTGGGGCATGCCAGGCTTAACCTGAAAGCAAAATTTTTTAAAGTGCTGAGCAAAAGCATCAGTGGCCACACAATGCAATTAGATAGATTTCACAGAGTAATGACATTAAGAAAATTATTTCATTCTTAGAAGAATAAAATGCTGAGGAATAAACTTAAAAATATACAAGACCTGAGTACTAAAAGCTACAAAACACTGCTGAGTCAAACTGAAGATTTAAATAAACAGAGACATTTCATGTTCATAAACAGGAGACTCAGAGTTGTCAAGATGGGAATTCCCCCCAGAATGATCTATAGATTCAATGCATTCCTATCAAAATTCCAGCAGACTTCTGGAAGGAAATGGTCAAGTTGATTCTAAAATGTACATGGTAATACAGAAGCCCAGAATATCCAAAACACTTTGGAAAAAGAATGAAGCTAAATAATCTAACACTATTCAATCTTAAAAATAACTACAAAGCCAGTAATTAATCCAGATAGTATGATACTGGCACAAAGACAGGCAGACAGCTCAATGGAACAAAACCATGAATCCAGAAAGAAACCCTTACATTTATTGTTAATGGATTTTCAATAAATGTGTCAACACAATTGATGTATAATTCAATTGACATATAATTCAACTGATGTATAATTCCTGGGTAGAAGACAGTCAATTGATACACACATACAAAAACAGAAAGGGAGAGAGTCAGGGAAGGAAGGAGCAAGAAAAGGGAGGAAAGACAATACTGTATAACTTAGACCTTTATCTCACATCATATATAAAAATTAATCCAAAATGGATTATAGACTAAATGCAAGATCTTAAAAGTATAAAACTTCTAGGAAAAATATAGAAGCATTTTTTACCATGGTTCAGGCAATGAATTCTTGATAACATAAAAAGAAGAAAAGCCATATGTGAGAGAAAAATATTTGAAAATCATATCTGATCAAGAATTTATATCCAGAGTATACAAAAAAATACAGACAACTCAGTAAGAAGACAAATGGCCAGGTTAATATGTGGACAAAATATCTGAATATTTTTGCCAAAGATTTGCAAAGGGCTAACAGAGATGATGAACTTGATTAGTCTTTAGAGGAAGGTACACTGAAACAGGTACCTTTATATACCAAATAGAATGGCTACAAAAAACTGGACAATAACAAGTGTTGGAGAGATGTGGAAAAACAGCAGTCCTCATGCACTGCTGGAGGAAATGTAAATGGAGAACCATTTGAGGGAGCAGTTGGCAGTTTCTTTGAAAGTTAATCATAAACTTCCCATACAATCTAGCAACTAGACTTCTAGGCATCTACCCAAGGAAAATAAAAATATATCTTCCCACAAAGACATATGCATGGATATTCACAGCAGCATCATTCACAACAGCCCTAAAGTGGAAAGACTCCAATGTCTGCCAATTCATGCTCATAAACTACCAACACATACTACAATACAGATGAATCTCAGAAACATGCTAAATAAAGAATCCAGATGGAAGAGATTACATATTGAATGGTCCCATTTATATGAAATTTCCAGCAAAGGCAAAGTTATAGAGCCAGAAAACAGACCATGGTTTGCCCATGGTTAGCGTGGGAGCAGCGATTATAGATAAACAAGGGCAAATGTGATGCAAAGGTTCTAAAACTGGATCATAGGGCTGGTTTCATAACTCTACATTTTCTAAAATCACTCAGCTGGGTGTTTACCACAGGCAAATGTTATTGCAGAGCAGCTGTATCTCAATAAGGCTATTTGTGTTTTTTTTTTAAGGCAGTATATGTGAAAATTCTTCTTAATCCAAAAAAGTATAGCAGTCACTACTACAATGGTTATTGATAATGGACGCTGTGGTGCTAAGCCCTTCTTCCAGTGGGCTTCCAAATGATAAACTTGACTATACTTCTCATACATGTTCTCTGAAATGAGTCTATTACAGCAATCAGCAAGTGCGCATCTTAGGAAGCATTATGTATTATTAGCTGTTATTTACTATCATCCTTGATGCCACCTTGAATGCTCTAAGAAACTGGCCCTGGGTCCTGCAGGGGTGGTCGTCATGGATTCCTCCCCTAGAAGCTCTCAGGTGGCTGGAACTGTTCATAAGAGAGAATTTCCACTGCTACTGGACAGAATCTCTTTCAGCTTTTAAAAAGAAAACCCAGTTTTTTTCCTAGTTACTCCTTGGTTTCTAGAATTGTCCAGAGTCCTGGGAAAGGCCACTCTTAGCGTGCTGGAAATAACAGGGAAATGTGAACAAAAAGCTGCTTTTGTGTCTCGATTCCTCAAATCTCACGAGCTGCTGACCCTGTCCATCCCACCAACTGCACCCAGTGGTTCTCTAGAACACCCCCGAGGGCCAGGGCATTGCTGCGCTGGAAATTGGCCCAGATTTCAATAATCCCAACCATACACCAGGGCCTAGATAGGGTCTTGCTGGTCTGAAAGATCCAGGGAGCTTCGGTGAGCTGGGGCCTCAGTAAGTCCTCAAGTCACAGTCCTTCTCTTCCTTACCGGGCTGTTCCAGTGTGTGTCTGAGGTTCAGCCTCAGTTTCCTAGCCTGGCACCTCCACTCCCTTCAGGTGAGACCTAGACCAGCTGCCACCTCCTGTTCTCCAGAAACTGAACCCCTTTTCCCTGTACCAGGGTCCAATGGGAACCAGAAGAGGACCCTAAAAATGGCAGCTTCTGGCACCACCCTGGAGCCCATCACACCCTCAAGAGCACACTGCACATTTTTAATGTTCCTTAGTCTTAATGAATTAAATGCAAATGGCTACCAAGGGTGAGTGGCACCTGTATGGGACAGCACAGCTCTAGAAATTGGATACTGTCTGTCTTAGTCACTTCCCCATCACTGGGAGAAAATGCTCAACATCCACAACTTAAAGCGGAAGAGGTTTATTTTGGCTTACACTTTCCAGTGGGTTAGTTGGCTAGCTGACTCAAAGACAGAAATGGCAGAGTGAAAGGAAATGGAGGAGGACAGCTGCTCACCTCATGGCAGCCAGGAAGCAGACGGGGAAAGGCAGCAAGGACAGGAATACAGCCTTCTAGGCTGCACTTTCTAATAGTACATGCAGCTATGAACTCATCAACGGATGAGTCAGCTGATGACTGTAGTGCTGCCACGATGCAATCAACTTCCAAACACATGAGGCTCGGGGAGACATTTTAGATCTAAATCATAATCCTGGCCTAGCAATCCCTCAGAGCCCCCTGGGCTGCAGGACTGCCTCTCCTCCACTGCAGGACACGGGCGCTGGCTTCCTCTCCATTCCCACAGCCCTCCTGCTGGGCCAGCAACCCCGATGATACAGAGACCAGAGAACTGCCTCTGTCATCTTCGAGCAGCAAATCTTAGAATGACACCACACAGGCCAGGCAGACCCCAAGCACAGAGACGAGCCAGGCCCCTAAGGGAAACATAAGGAACAGGTGAGGCCTCTGCCTCAACTCTGAATAAATCATTTGCTTAGAATTTCTTTAATCATTTCATCACTACATGAAGAGTTAAGGCTCAACTATGTACCAGATTTAAAATTAAGAGTCATATCAGACAAGTAAACAGGGATTATTAAAAAGTGCTTTGCTGGAATGAAATGCCAAAGTAATGAGGAATATTGGATGAGATGAGACTAAACAGGTTATAACTGTCAGCTAAACAAGTCATTAACTGTCACTTCATGGAAATTTTTAAAAAGCAGCAGCACATTTGAGGACAAGCAGGGGAGTGAGCAGGGGGAATCTTTTGTGTTGGGACTGGCGTGTCCTTTTCAAAAGCCAGTGTTGGTCAATTATCTCATAGCATAAGCACCTCAGAGTGAAAAAAATCAGTATGTACCAAGGGAAGGTTATGTTCTGCACGTCTTGGTACTGAACTGGCAATGAGTTTTCATGGCCCAGTTAGCTCTTAACTTAAAACAGTAGCAGCTAGTCTCTATTTTCTGCTGGAATATTTATTTACAACAAAATCACAATGCTATTTCAAATTGTTTTGGGGAATTCTCAAAGGAAAAGCTAAGAGTCAACTATTAATGGCATAATATGAAAATATTACTCTGAGCTAGGCATGATGGTGCATGCTTGTAATCCCAGCACTTAGGAGGCTGAGACAGGAAGATCGCTGTGTATTCAATGCCAGCCCATGCTACATAATGAGTTCGAGGTCAGCCTGACCTGAATAGTGAGTCTCAAAAAAAAAAAAAAAAAATGTTACTCTGATGATCATTCTTGGGGCCTAGTATTCAAAAAGAAAAATTATGGACCTGAAGATGTCCACAATTAAAAGTCCTGTTTAAAAAAAAAGGAAAAAAAAAAAAAAGGAAATGATTCTGTAACTACTCCAGGAAGATCCACATATCTCACTGCCCTGGGGAAGCTGCTCATTAAAGTCAAGTTCATGACCTCCAGATTGCCAAACACAGTCCTTACCCTGCTCACTCAGCATGAGCATTCCACACAGCAGATTCCACACACTCCTCTAACCCAGACTAGGAGCCTATAGAAAAGCAAATCCACTCTGCTTTCTTCTAGGAATGTCCTAGTTTTAGGATTTAAATTTAAGAACTTAATCATTTTAAGTTGATTTTTGTAGCTGAGGAGTGAGAGGGGTCTAGTTTTATTCTTATCCAGTTTTCTCAGCACCATTTATTGGAGAGACTATCTCTTCCCCAGTGTGTGTTCTTGGCACCTTTGTCAAAAATCAATTGGCTATAAATATGTGGATTTATTTATGGCTTAGTTCTCTGTTCTGTTCCACTGGTTTTCATGCCAGTACATGCTGTTTGGGTTACTGTCACTTTGTAGTATGTTTTGAGGTCAGATAGATACCTCCAGTTTTGTGGTTCCTGCTCTAGACTGCTATAAGCTATTCAGTATCTTTTGCAGTTCCTTATGTATTCTATGGCTCTTTCTTTTTTTCCCCCCTTTTTCTATGAAGAATTTCATGTTATATTTGGATTATATTGGATCTGAGGCTCTCTCTGGATAGTATGTACATTTTAATGGGAGTAACCTATGAACATAGTATATTTTTCCATATATTATGTTCTCTTCAATTTTTTTCATCAGTGTTTCATCATTTTCATTACAGAGATCTTTGTTCTCCTGTATTAGTCAGCTTTTCTTTTCTATAACATAATATCTGAGATAAGCTAACTTTACAAAGAAAAGTGGTTCATTCAGTTAATAGCGTTGGAGGCTGAATGTCCAAACATGACACAGGCTGCACCCCACCATGGCAGGTGTGTGTGTGTGTGTGTGTGCATGTCACTCTGCAGTCTCTGCCTCTCTTTAATGAACCACCAGGACTCAATTGTGGGAGCATCACATTGATGACCCAATCTGATCTAATCACTTCCCAAAGGCCCACCTCTAAATATAACAGATGGATTAAATTCCCACTCCCTTAATACCATTAACATTAGACTTTGGGGGTTAAACTCATGCAGCACGTACTGGGGCAACCCATCATACCAAACCATTTACCTCTACTGTATTCTAACAAGAGAAGAAAACAGATTTTTAAATACTCTTAGCACAAAGAAATAATGATACAAGATGCTACTACCCTGATTTGATGACTGCATCATGTATCAAATTATCCCATGTGCCTCAGAAATATTTAAAATCATTCCAAGAGATGAGGGAGGGGTTTGGGGAGGGAGCAAAGAAATAAAAGTAATGAAGATGTGTTATATACCTATATCAACCCCTCCCATGAGTAACATAATCATTATGTGCTGCGAGTACGGACTAATAAAAATAAAAAGTAAAACAAAGTACAACTGTTATGAATCAATTAAAACTAAAGAAATGAAAAACAAGTCTATAGGCTTCCCCCAAAAAGCCCTAGGGCACACTAGGCATCACCACACACCAGTTACCTCTGCACCAGCTGGGGAAAGCCGCTCACCTACTAACCGGCTGTTCATCACAGGCTGACCCTCAGCTTTGCTCCCTCCATAAAATTAGACTAGTTAAAGTGTGATACATTCACAACAGGCATAATCCAATAACCTTTCCACTTGGGTTTGGGGAGGTGTCTGCAAGCTTACCCAATTCTGTCTGGCTCGGATTATAAAAATTACATTTCATTTCCTGACTATGGAGCAATTGTTGATGAAAACATCCCAGGAGCATGCTTGGGAAGGAAGGGATATAAATTCAGATGCAATCCTGGGCATGGGTGATGCTAATAAGGATGAGTAACGCAGAGAAAGAAGCAGACTCAAAGAGAATGGGCAGCTAGAATTCTCCCTGCGGTTGGAAGACTCAGGAATCAGCCAGCCAGGCATTTCACACTCCTGGGAAAGCCAGGCACCCAGAGAAGCTCTCAGTGGTGCTGTTTCCTCAGCAAGAAAAGATGATTGGGAATAACGAGTCAAGAGCCTGGGAGTCAAGAGGCTGAGATGTAGAAACACCCAAACATAGCCACGCTAACAAGAGCAGTAACAATAAGCATGTTACATTTATTATATACCAGGTATCATCCAAGCCAAACATAAATATAAATTTTTTCGAGTCATCTTTACAAACTGATACTATTATTTTCAGCCCCTCAAGTGTCAGAGCTGCCTTAAAACCCAAGCACTGTTGTTCCATCATCCAATACAGAACACAATCTTTAAACACAGATGCTCAGGTCCCCCCAGGAAGTTGGAGAAAGAGGAACTTACCTAAAGCTCTTCAAATAAGCTTTGTGGCTGTGGATACCTACATATAAAATCACTCATCTCCTACTAGTCTTTCTGCCACCCTGGGAAAGGCTGAAGCTGCAGTCTCACTATGGTTATCATCTATCTATCTTCCCATGAGGAGAGTCCAGGGGTCTCTTTGATGACAATGACCTGAGAAACAGATTCCAGCCTTGCAGAAGATCTGTGCTGGGCTGAGATTCCACCCCTTTCCACCCTTGTGTCATGTGAGTTGACTGAAATGAGAGCATTACACTTACGAGCCATGACAGCACCTCCCCAACTGGAGTCTGAGGTCTGTAAATCATTTAGAGTAAAGCAGAAGAAAGTGTTCTGTGGTCCGGCTCATTTGGGAACTGGGGGTTATAAAAGGGGCATCACGGTGGGTAAAATACACCCTGGCCATATTTTTCTAACACAAATATGTACTTTCGCATAATGGTAAAGTACCTCTCAGTAGCAGCTCCGAGGGAATATGGAAAGCAATTTTTGTTTTCACCCACTTGGTACGATGAACGGCAAGGTGTGTGCACATGTGCCAAAGTATAATTGAGTAACTTTTACCCACACTATGTGCTGTTACATTTTTGAGTAAACTTTTTTATTACAAGTTTTGATTTTTCATGTAGAATGTGCCCAATTTATAAAATTGCCACATGAAAATCTGCTTCTACAACTTCGGGAAGAGACTGAAGGTAAGTCATCAGGTGATTCAACTACCCATGATGAGTTGGATCAAGTAAGCCAAAGAAGTTAGCAAGTGTAATGGATGATACATGATGTCACCTTGAAAAGTCAGAAGTTTAACTAAGTGATTCAGCAAGGGGTCAGGGTCTTCACTTTGTGAACATCTTAAGCCTGTGCAAGAGGAGAGCATGGAGATGGCATGAGTGTAAAGGACCCCACCCAGGGCAGGTAACCTGAATGCAATATAAGAGAGAAAAAGAAGCTTATCTCTTCCCCCCCAACTTGTTTTGTTCTTACTGCTTTTCCTATCTTCTGCCATCTTGAAGTGTTGCCCCACTGTCATGCCACCCCACCTTGGAGCCAGCTGATTATGGACTAAACCTCCATAAACCGTGAGCTAAATAAATCTTTCTTTCCTTAAGTTTCTGTATTGGGTATTTCATCTTAGCAATGAGAGAAAAGCAACTAACACAGCAAGACATGACAGAGAAGTACAAAATGAAGACCTTGATTCAGATGAGGAAGAATGCAAATAAAGTTTTGCAAATAATGCAAATAAATATTTGACTAACCAAAATGCCACAAGATGGTCCTGTATACCTCAACAAATCCAATGTTAGAAATAGGTCAGAAATGTTACCAGGTTCTTGCCAGGGTTGAAAACTACTAGATGGAATGCTGACACTGAGATTCAATTGTTTGTAATGGACAATGTGCTACAAGGTGTTTTGAATTACACTAGTAATGAAATACTAGTAAAACATTCTACATGCGTCAGTAGTAATACTCAAAAATATATTTATCATGACACCTCACTGTCTGAACTAAAAGCCATCACAGCAAGAGTTTATTAGTCTAATTTTCAGAATCTAAAGGATTTATGGAGAAGTGACAGATGTAGGATTGCGATTTTTAGAATGACACTCAAGAGATTAGGTTTCTTTCAAAATTACCTATGTTTTGATGACAAAAAGACCTCCCAAGAAAGAAAAAAGAAAAAAAAATCCAACAATTTGGTTGCTATTAGCTCATTTTTTGAAAGCTTTGTCTCTAATGGTCAAGCAATTTATACACTGTCTGAATTCATGGCAATTGACTAACAACTTGCATCGTTTTGTGGTTGAAGGTTTCAGCATGTATGCAAATAAACCTTCCCAATGTAGTATAAAGATATAGGCCCTGGTAGATGTGAAGACATGTTACACCTGGAATTTAGAACTTTACCCTGGAACTCAGCCACAAGGTCTTTATTTGTGTGGTAATAAACAGTATGACATTGTGAACAGATTTGTTGCACCAATTTCGAAAAGTAACCAAAACGTCACAGTCAACAATTGGTTTACATGGTACCCACTGATGTTACATTTGCTAAAAGAACACCAGTTGACCAGCACAGGAACCTTTTGCAAGAACAAAATAGATTTCTGAAAAAAGGTTGCAAATTGACAATACAGAAATATACAGTATAATATATATTTCAGAAAAATGTAACATTGGCCTCCTATATGGTAAAGAAAACTAAAATATTGATAGTGTCAACATTACGCCGTGGTGGTAAGATTGATAGTGCAGCTGAGCAAGCCTGTAATTCCAGCACTGGGCAGTTGAGGCAGGAGGATCCTGTAAATTCAAGGTCAGCCTGTGCTATGTAGCCTGGACTATGTAGCAAGACTCTGTTTTGAAACCCACCCCCCTCCAAAAAAGAAAGAAAGAAAAAAAGATTGAAGTTAGGCATGGTGGCAATACACCTGCAATCCTAGCACCTGGAAGGCTAGGCAGGAAGATCACTGCAAGTTCGAGGCCAGTCTGGGCTGCAAAGTGAGGTCAAGGCCAGCCTGAACTGCACAGTAAAACCCTGTCTCAAAGAGACAAGAAGAAGAAGAAAGGAGAAGAAGAAGGAGAAGGAAGAGAAGGAGGAGGAGAAGGAGGAGGAGAAGAAGACGACGATGATTGATAGTGGATCCTCAACTGAAATGAAGTCAGAAGTAGTCACGTTTTACAACCGAATGAAAGGCAGGATAGACGCTGTTGATGAGTTATGCAGCAACTACTCTGTCACTTGAAACAAAGTGTTGGCCAATGGTTGTTTGTGTTTTACTGGGTTCTAAACTCATCAGGCATAAATAGTTTCATAGCTTACAAAGAAAACAGTTACATAGCAAAACCTTGCCTCAAAAAAACAAAAACAAAAACAGAAACAAAAAAAAAAAAAAACCAACCCAAATGCTATCCAAGCATTACCCAGGAGAGGAAGACCTAGGCACAGGCTTTAGAGCCCTCTGGTTCGACTGTCCACCACTTGTCTGTCTTTCTTCCAAACTTTCAGTATTCACTGTCCTGCCTACCTCAAAAGCAAACAGCCAGGAATTCTGAGATCTCTGTCAATATGAGGATCAAAAGCCCAAGCAGACAGGATACTCCAGGATGACTGGGCCTAAAACTTCCAACCCTCTGGATCAAGATACCCACTTGGGTCATGTTGGAAGAAAACTAATTTTAGATGAATGTAGAGGAAAAACTAGACCTGCACTATTCTTGAACTAATAGCTCATTTCTCTGTGAATAAACTATTGTGATCTTGGTGTAAAAAAGGCTTTTCTACAACCAAGTTACAAAAGAAAAGCTGATACATCTGATGACACAATTTTTTAAAAATCCTCATAGAAAAGAAGAAGAGACAAAAACTGGGGAAAATCTTATAAAATGTACCAGTCACAAAAATATTTATTTCCTTAATAAAGTCAGAATTCCTTTCAATCAGTCAGAAGTCAATAACTGAATTGAAAAGTGGGCCAAGGACAAAAATAATTTAGACAAGCGAATTCAGTGCTTCTAACCAAATGAAAGCTGACTCAATTTTACTCAAAATAAGACAAAGACAAATTAATATCTCACTGAAATTTTTCTCATCAAACTGGAAAAGACAAAAACAATTTGCTTAGACCAGGCATACCAGTACACACCTGTAGTCCTAACTACTCAGGAGGCTGAGGCAGGAGAATCCCTTGAGCCAGGATTTCAAGACTAGCCTAGGAACCAAAGTGTCTTGGTTACTTTTCTCATTGCTGAGACAAAATACCCAACATCCAAAGTTAAAAGAGGAAAGGTTTATTTAGCTCACAATTTGTACAGGTTTCAGTCCATAATCAGCTGGCTCCAAGGCAGGGTGGCACGGTAGACGGCATCACAGAAAAAGAACAGTTCATGGCAGGTCAAAGGTAGCAAGATAAGCAAGGAACATCTCTGAGCCCCTTTTATTTTATTCTACCCAGGGTGGGTAGAACTCACACCCTTAATCCTAGTACCCTTGAGCCTAGCATTGCACCGAGAATTAATCCCAGTGTCACACACTCTAGATCCAGCCACCTCTGTAAAAGCCCCACCCATGACTGCATGAGGCTTTGGGGGGGGGGGTCTAGACAAAAACCATAATACAGAGTAAAACCTTGTCTCAAAAAACAAAAACTTTGCTTACATTTCAAGCTACCTGGGATGTAGAGAAATAATCTCATTCATCGAAGGGTGGACTAGGAATGGGTGTAAATACCACAGAAGGCAACTTGACATTCAATAAAATTTAAAGTATACCTGTTTTTGACTCTTCAGTCTCATGCTGGGAATTTACCTAACAAATATGCTGCATATCTGTAACGACACCTGTGAACAAAGAATAAGTACAGCATCGCTTTTAATAAAAAAAATTGGGAATAATCTAAAGGCCCATCAGCAAGGAGCTCAATAAGCAAATTCTATTCAGTGAAATACTCTGAAGCCATCAAAAGAATGAGGCACCCACATATATTCTGATTTAAAACCATCAGCAAGACACACCGCTAAGGAGAACATGATGTTCTTTCTGTGCTTTTCTACACCTACGTAATAAACACATTCATGGTGGGGAACTGCATCTCACACACACTGCCTCTTGGTCTTTTCACTTCCTATCCTCTCCCCTCCTTTCTCCCCAGATCCCCTTGCCAGCACCACACCGACTGTCTGTTTGCTATCATCTCATTTTACTTTGCTCTGTAAACTACTCACACCTTGAGTTTCTCATGTAGGAGAAACCATGCCATATTTAACTTTTGGTGCTTAAAAATAACATTCTGAACCTCTTCAGGGTATGCAAGGTGTAGTGGTAACCGGTGAAGCGAAGACCCTTGTGCATAGACCCTTTTGTACTTTGAGTTTTGTTCCAATTTCAGCCAATTTTGACAAAACAGACCTCCAAAAATGAACTTGAGCAATGCGATACATTTATATGCACTGTTAGCAAAACTATCTATCAGGTTATGTTGTACCCAGGGTTTGTAATGAAAACAATTGAATACAAGACACCTAATTTATAGAATTATTTTATAATAATTTATAGAATTATAATAGTCACCCAAAGAGTCAAATACAAAAAAAAAAAAAAATGCAGGAACTCTGTCCACAAACTAAAGACACAGAGAATCCAGCTGAGGGCCTGGATCCCAAGGCAATGTCCTGCATGAGTCCAGCTGAAGCCCCAGAGCCCATGACATTCCCCCCTGGACCTGCCCCTGAGTCCAACTGGAGGCCTAGAGCCCACAACAGTATCTCATGCAGGTCTGTTTCATGGATCTGTGCTGGGCAGGCCCAAAGGTCAGCGGTGGAAGCTAGAGAGTCTGTGCCAGCGGGTGAAGGATTTGTGCCAGTAGGTTGAGGGATCTGCACTGGAATCAGGAAGCGATGTTCAAAGTAAGGACCAGAGCTCCTCCAAAAAATACCACAGCCATGCTTAGCAACAATGGGGTCCCAAGCTCCTCTGTTATCAGAACAGCCGAGTTCATATCAGCAAAGAAGCTCAACAACTCCTCCAGGAGAGTCAGTGGCAACAGGGGAACCAACACCACCACTTCTTCCTCCCCAGTTCTCTTTTCTATGTTGTTAGCTACAGTTCTCAGTGGGCCTTCCACACCCACATCGGTGCAGTTCACCTGGGCCTTACAAGTTGCCCACCATGTTACTAACCGAAACAAAAACAAGCTGCAGATCAATCTAAAGAGTCGAATCTCCTTATATTAAAAACATTTGCTGTACAGCAGTGTGTCTATAGTTACAGATACACCGAGAAAAGTCTACAATGAAACACTCAGATTACAATGCTCACATGGAAGTGGCGTAGAATTGGAATAAGAAAGGGGAAATGTAAGAATCTGGGTACAGATTACCTCTAAAAATATGCATTTTAAAGAATTTCCTTAACTTTTGCCCGTAGTTCTTTGTTTTGGTGACTGTACTCTTCACTTCCAAAAGTTCTATTAGATTTGCTTTAAAATATTTGAGGTCATTTTTTATAGTTTCCTGCAGTGAGTTTTGGGCTTATCTTTTGTTTCTGTAAACACAGCACATATTTTTTAAAATCTGTGTCAGAAGGGCAGGGGATTTAGCTCAGTGGCGTAAGTGCCTGCCTTGCAAGCATGTGGTCCTGAGTTCAATCCCTGGTACAAAAAAACCCAAAAACAAAACAAAACTGTGTGGGCTAATTGCAGTGTCCAAAGTCTTTGAGGCATATCTCCACTGTCTTATTTTTGCTGGTTCTCACTCATTACACTCTTTGTGGTTAGTTATTTTTGGCTGTATACTGCTCATTATACCTGAAAATTATTTATGGGAATGAACACAGTCAGGCAACTTTCAACTAAACCCCCCGAGGTCTCTAAATCTTCCAAACCCAAACCCCCTTTTTGCAAACTCCAGCCCCGCCCTTCCATCTGGCCACATGTCGGGGCTGCTGCCCAGTCCACGAAGCCCAAGTTACCTCCCGTGAGATGGGCACTTGTTGTCCCGTCAGCTGATGCAGGATGAGGCTGCACACAAAGGAAGGCATGCGGCACACGCCTGGGCACTCTGATACCTGAGCAGAGCACACTCCTCAGGATCCGCAGGCATCTCATCCATCCCCAGAGAGGGGCCACAGGTAGGGAAACTGAGACAGAAAGAGCTGGCAGGTGCCACACAAGCAGCCCCAAAGCACTTTCCAGCTCCACTTTGGCTGCGATTCTTGTTCTCTGTGACTCTTGTTCCCTATCCTACAAGAGATGGATGCTTGTGCCAGGAAGTCAACACTCCTGGGCCTTCAGCAGCCCATCATTTATCTAATGGAGTGGCATGGACCCACCCCCACCTCAGCAAAACCCTTTTGGGGTCCATACACCCTTCAAGAGAACAGCAGACACATTCACCACACCTGGGATCAACAGTGATGCAGAGTTGGGGACATGCGGGCACAGAAGAAGACTCACAAAACAAGTGAATGTAACAAAATAAAAATCTCAGTTCATGCAGGCATGGTGGCACACGCCCATAATCCCAGCACGCAGAAGGCTGCCTGGGCTACAAAGCGAGTTCAAGGCCAGTCTGTGCGGTGTAGAAACCATTCCTTAAAAAAAAAAAAAGTCTCCATGTGAAACACAAAGGACAGAGATACAGCATTCACTGGGGCCTCTGAAGAGGAAGCTAAGCAGCCTACCAGTCCATCTCCCCACCGTGCCATCTCTTTCCAACACAACCTGTGGGCCAGGTGTCTCTCCACTGTCCTACTCAGTCCTCATGTCCACTTCCTGTGGTATGCTGTGACTGTCACACTTGATGCTGAAGGGGCTGTAGGGTCCAGGCAGCTGCTCAACTTCTTGTCTGAGGTCACCAAGCCATGTGGAGACACACTAGTCATGATGAGCTTACACAAGGCTGATGCTAACGTGGGGGGCATCCGGCAACAGCTCAGCAAGGGAGAAGGGAGGATGAAGACTGCCTAAGGCAATTAGCCATGCAATAGCTGTGTTAGACACAGCACAAGAGAAGTGACAAGAAAAGTGCTTGTAAAAAGCTTCGGGGCTTTGCTTGTAATAGGCCCTGGAACTGGCTGCGTGCAGTGTTATTGGAAACTGTCATTATCTTTAGCAAATCTGGTACAGATCTGTGGTTAAAAGGACAGCTCTCTCTGACAGGCACACACAGGAGCAGCAGCAGCACCCGTTGTCCCAATCAGAACTGCCAGCTGACATGGGCAGGGATGGATGAGAGTGGCCCAGAGGACCATGGCTAGCAGCTAGGGCGGCTGTGCCAGAGCATGCTGGGCTGTAGGCAGGCACTATGGTCTCCACCAGATGCTCACATAATGCAGGTGTCTTGCTCCCCACTGTCCTCAGTGTCCTTTAAAAGCCATCCTGAATTTGAACACGCTTGACCTACAGCAGCTCTCATATCGCAGCTGTCCTGCAGAATCCAGCCAGGCTGGGACATGCAGCGGATCCAGTTAGAAAAGTCTACAGCACTTCTCGGAGATTTGGGGATGCTGTCTCCAAAGGAATCACCGCTAGGCCCGGCTGGGGACAGTTTGTCAGACTGCTTCTAGTGCGTTACCTGAATCACCCGAGCTCATCAGGGTGCAGCACAGTCTTAGCTCCAGGTGGTAGGCCAGGCAATAGAGGCAGAGGAAGGGAGGACCTGCAGACTGAGACAGATTCGGGAAACACACATTGCTGGGCATGTAAAATGGTATGGCTGCTTGGAAAATGTGGCAATGCCTTATAAAATCAAATGCATAAGTCAGCTACTGTACTTCCAAGCATTTATCCCAGAGAAATAAAAATGTATCCCCACACAAAGACCTGTACATAATTGTGATAGTAGCTTTATTTCATAATTACCAAAAGCTGGCAGCAATCCAGATGCTATTCAGCAGATGAATGGGTAAGCAAGCCACACTACACCCACACCATGAAATGAACTCACCAGAACCAAGCCAACGTCCTCCCCCTCCCTCCCCTTCCCATGCCTGGCAGAGCACCCAGTTCAGAGGGCTGCTGTGTCTCAGAGCAGCAGCCACCCTCGGGGAAGGGGCAGCCCACCTGTTCTGGCCTCAGCTGCATGGACCAGTGTAACACAATAATCAACAGCTGGCAACCACAAGGCTGACCAGATAACTGTTAGAGATGGAAAGTATGAAAATAGGACACCTGCAAGGGGGACAGCATGACAAACCAGAGCCCCAGGCACACTTTGAGCATCTCAGGAACAGGAAAAAAAAATGCTGTTGGAGAGAGGAGAAAAGAGACGTGTAGAAGGAAGCAAAGGTATCGCGAGACAGAAAGAAAAGGAAGAACCAGGCAGGTATACGGAACCGCCGACTTTCTTCTTCTAGTCCCTCCTGTAATAATCCCTCTTACTGATGACTCATACGACTCTCACTTTGTCATAAGAGACACGGGGATGAAGAGGGGAGGGCCAGGGGAAGAGGGCGCATCTAAGGGTCCCAGGGGGTCTCTGGGGAGCAAGAGAGAGTTGACTTCGAGTTAGCCTCCAAATCAGCTCACGATCACAAGTCCACTCCAATCCCATGCACACTTAGCCCCCCCCAATATCACAGCTCTGTGACTAATGACTGTAACTGACAGCCTTCTCACATGATTCAGTATTGCACCTGACTCCCCCAAATCCATGCGAAAGGAAACCCGGCACCATCTTCCCTCACATGGTCACGCACCTTTAGCAATGCCAGGTCCCAGAGCTGAAGTGTGAGTGGCATTAGGACAGCACCCAGGTAAGCCTGCTGAGAAGACCACAGGAGGAAACTGGTGTGACAGACAGAGAAGTCCAAGGCCACAGGGTTAGGACAGATGAGGCCTTTGCTAGCTTCTGGGGAGACAAGCAGCTCCCAAACTCTCTATCAGGCTGCAGATGTAGCTGGGATTTAGCAGGGATAGACTGCATGTCTAGCAGGTGGGAAGTGCTAGATTCAATGCCCAACACAAGAAACAGGAAGAGAGGGAAGTCCCAGGGACTGGGGCGGGGGGGGGGTGGCATACCAGCCCAGGAAGCAGGGACAGCAGAGCACATGTTTGACCAAGAGAAACTGAAGGGGCCACCTTGGCTGGCATCAAGATGAGTGAGAGTAAGCAAGAAACAGTGCCAAAGTGGAACTGGCCAGACAAGGGGAGTTGAGGGACCACACCCCTGCACCGTTCTCTCATCCTCCCCCTTCCCTGTCCCTCTCTTTAACTGAATGCAGCCCAGAGCATCCCAAAGGACCTCCAGAGCCACAGTAAGTGCGTAGGGAAAGAAGAAAAAACAAAGTCCAAGCTTCAAGCCCTGACGGCTAAACCCCAGCCCCCTGGTCATCAGCAACTATATCCTTGGCTGGGAACCGAGGCTGAGCAGTCCACTCACAAAGGCAGGGACAAAGAGGAGACATACAGTGAACGCTACCCCCAGATGTAGTCCGCACATACTGGACAGAGGTTTGGGGTTCAACACCACGGCAAGAGCACACCCGAAAGCCTGCTCCAGTGCCTCCCATCTGAACCCCCAGCCTTTGAGGCCTGGCCCTCCCCATACCCTTCGAAGCTTCCCCTTGTGCCCTGACAGGAAGTATGGATAGGGTGCAGTTGCCACATAAAGGAGACCCCAGGTCTCCCAAAGTTCAGACACAACCCTGAGACTGCTACGCTGACCTCTGACCGCAGCTCTGGGGTCGCAGCTCACATGCACGGTCTCCCTGAGGACCGGGCAGCAGCACCGACCCGTGGCTGCCTTGGGGAGTGGATGGCCAGCCCGGGACACAGCTGGCAACCATAGTCTCGTGGCAATAATAGAAGCCAGCTGACACCCTGGCTAGAGGGCCAGGAATTTTAAAGAGGATCCTGAAAAGTTAGGTCAGACTGTAATGGAGGGGACCGAAAGGGAAAATGTCACTGTTCTGCCAACAGGGCGACTCTTCATTAGCAGAGGAAGAGCTTCTGGCATGGCATGAGCAGAAAGCGGCCTGTGCCGTGTCACTATTTTTAGCACTTTATGACAAATGTGCTCAGCTGTCCCTCTGCAGAATAAGACTCAGATTTGCTCCATCAGAGCTGCCAGAAAATAGTTTTCACTTGAACTTGGAGCCTTCCTATCTGCCTTCTCTGGGTGTCAAGGCTGCAGGAGGTGGGGGTAGAAAAGAGGCCACCCTGGGCCCCCTTGTCCCCCACATCCTAGGGTGCAGAATGCATGCACTGCCCTTGCAGGACCCGTGCCACCAGGAACACGTCTCCCTGGAGCTGACTAACGAACACCGTCCCGTGGCACCTTCACGCTGAACAGCTACCAGGTTCCACACACCGGCCGTGAAGCCTCTCTTCTATGAAGCTGATGTGAGAGAAAGTGGAGAACGCTAAACACCTCCTGTGGTTGGAAGCAGAAGAACAAAAAGCACGGAACAAAGAAATCCAAACTCAATATGGTTTCTATTACATTTGTTGAATTGAACTTTAAAAAAAAAACAAAACGGAAAGAATTTTACAGGCTTTTTCCACAAGGCCACGCACTCAGTGTTTTGGGATGCTCAGGGTGGAATGAATGGAAGCCTCGGCTTTCCTGGTGGGTTCTGGGTTTCTGGTCATGCCTCCAGCCTCTCACAAGCTAATGGGGGACCTATGCTAAGAGGCTTTCCCATCCTGCACTGCTAAATCAGACCCTAGGATGTCCCTAACACGGCCCAGTCACCAGCTCTTGGCCTCAGGATAGCAAGGGCCCGGGACAAGGACCCTTTGGAAGTGGCATCCATGACACCAAGGAAAGTGGGGGCACTGGGAGCAGGCCTGGGCCACCCCTGCTCTTTCCTGCCACAGCAAGTGTCATGCTGGGCCTCAGAAGGGGGACTTGGACACAGTAGACAGAGGCCCCAAGCCTGACACTGTCAGGGACTTTACACGGGCTGCCTGGTCTTTGGAGTCATACGGGTCTCCTCAGGAAACACAACAGGCTGAGGCTGAGGGCTGTGATGACTCTGTACCTTGACTGCTGAGTCCAAGACCTGGGGTCTGGGACTTGTGGAAAGGTCCCATGGGAAGAGGGAGTACTTTTAGCTACATGATTCCTCTTCTGCCTCACAACCCTGAGAGGGAGGCAGTCAGAGATCTTGGTCCTCCCCTAGGGACAACAGTTGGCTTGTCCTAAGATGATATAGAAAATCGCTCACCCCCAAGCCACAGTGTGAATATGACCTGTCTCTTCCAAAGCTAACATTGGAGTGTAATCTCCATCAAAAGACAGAAAGTCTGTGGATGCTTAATCTAAGGAAGGTGTCTACAGGCAGGGCCTGGGAGAGAGATGAAGATTACACAAGGTCCTTAGGATGGGGGCCCATGATTGAATCCCAGTGGCTGTATAAGAGGGAGAGGGACCAGACACATGCACACGCACACACACACACACACACGCACACACACACACAAACACAGGCAAACACTCCCTGACTCCTGTCACATGATGACTTCTGCCGCCTGGAGACTCTGCACACAAGGCCAGGACCAGATTCAGCCCTTCACCCTGGGGTGAGGACTGTGAGCTGGAATAAGCCTCTTTATAACTTTTCCACCTGTGGAGCTAGGTTGTTAGCCACGGGAAACAGACAGAGCCACCCTGTCTGAAGCTCTTCCTGAAGCCAGGTGTGGTGGGGCATGCCTACAATTCCAGTACTCTGGAGGCTGAGGTAAGAGGAGCACTGTGAGTACAAGGCCAGCCTGAGCTACATAAGTATTCAGTTCAAGGCCAGCCTGAACTGTATAGTGAGACCCCCACTCAAAAAAAAAAAAAAGAAGAAGAAGAAGCTATTCCCAAATGGCACAGCAAGTGACCCAAGAGTGTGAGAATAACTCTACCTGCACTTCGCGCTACTGCACTGGGGAGTTCAGGCTCACTGTGGCCACCAAAGCAGCCAATAGCACCCAACATGCCAGGCATGGTGCTAAGCACTGCCATGGGGACCATCCTGCTAATTCCGAGGTCAGGGCTAGGAGACCCCATTTTATAAGTGTAGAGACTGAATCCCAGAGGGGACACAGGCCAACAACAAGGGGGCTTACCACATGCCAGGTACTGTTCTAAGCCTATTGCCTTTACGAATTCATTTAATTCTCATAACATCACCCTAGAAGATGTGTGAACTGTCGTCATCTCCACTTCATAGATGAGAGGGTGGAAGGGTAGAGTTCAGTATCTTGGCCAGAGTCACCCAACTGGTTAGTGACAAGCTGCCACAGACCCCAGGGCCTGAGCTCTCCACTACTACACCACGTGGTCACCTTCAGTCACCTCCAGAGATCACGAGGCTGGGGTCCAGTCCTTGCCTGGCAGCCAACCTTCTTCCCATCCCCTCTCCGTTTCCCTACATGTGTCCCAAAATGCTGTCATGCCTCATCATCTTTCCCCTGCTGCCTCCGTTTCCATGCATTGGATGGAACTTTACCAGCCCACAAGACCCACTGCTGTCACCACCACAAACCTCCTTCCTCCAGCCACATGCCTGGGATTCACCCCAGTGCTCAACCCCCAGCACTGCGCAGATCTTCGCGTCATTGGCCCTCACTGTTAGACCATGCCACCTGCCCCACCAACCAAAGCCCACAAAGAGACAACCCAACATGACCCTAAGTTACCTATAGTGATTGGCATCATGTCACGCAAACAGCAGATCTTGGCAAAAGCTGACACAGGTTGGCCACAGGGCACAAGGCCCATGGGTGCACGCAGGTCCACAAGAATGGCTCCTGGGTCGTCCTGCCCAGGGAGGACCTGGCCACCACCAGACTGCATCAGACCTCATCCTGCAAGGGCTGCATCCATAGCCCTGGTCACTAAGCTAGAGTGACAGCCCCTCAGCTCTGTGACAAGGACAGGGAAGCTGACAGTCCCAGAGGAGCTGCTCTCCCCTCCCTCCAGTTCCAGCTGGCAAAAAATGTCTTCTCTACTGCCTGAGATGCTTCCGATGACAAAAGACCCAGGGACAGGAAGAGATGAAACTCCGTAGGTGCCCGTGAGGGGCAGAGAGGGGCTGCAGGTCTGTGGAGGGTATGGGGACAGGAGGTGTGAATGGCAGAACAAGCCAGCCAGCCACATGGGACCCCCTCAAGCAACAGAAAAAAGCAAGTGCTAACCAAAGCCAGAGCCCGCAGGTCCCATCTGGCAGGACTCCTCCACTCCTCCTGGGACAGTGCCCTGCAGGTGTGGCTTCCAGTAGCACTGCTCCAAGGAGGACAGTCAGGCACAGCACTTGGGCTTACCAACTCTGACCCCGCTGTAACTGGGCCCGGTCCAGGGGTCTGAGCAAAGGACCAGGAAGAGAGGTGTGTAGACCACACGGCCTGCATGGTGTAAGAGGCAGCACAATGGGCCTGGGCTGGGAGGCCGAAAACCTGGAGGAGCCTCAGTTTGCTCCAGGTTCGGTGGAGTGGCCTAACATCGCAGTGCCTTGCTTTCCTCTCCTGTCAAGTGGGAAAGCACAGACTCTAGGAAACTATACCAAAACCAGCCCAAGAATGCTGGCAACCCTGGGGCCAGAGGAGTTGACCCAGCCTGCACTGTGAAGGTCACCTTGAGAAGCTATCCTAAGAAGCCAATCCTAAGGAGAGAAAATCATCTGCATGCATATGGACATTCATTCCAGTTTATGCTCGAAAGAAAATCAGAGCTGAGCTGACAGCAGGGAAGTGGTGAAGTGAACTAAGGTTTGTCTGGTCAAGGGAACCATTCAAAACACTTTCAAAGGCTGTAATTATATAGAAGATGGTGATGTGTGACATGAGCTGGAAAACCACCGTGAAGCCTGACTTTTGTCATTTCACTTTTCTGAATTGGAGTGAAAGTTCAATTTCACATCTTGAAGTATCAAAAATCTCTCTGAGTGATCTAAACACAAAGTATAATTGCTACTTTGCCGAAATTTAAAAAAGGCTACCTGTTGGGAAAACATGAGAAGATAATCAAGGAATTAACAGTAATGATGCTTATATGGTAGTAAGAGATGGCTTTTTCCTCATTTAATGTTGTTCTCCAGGTATTTGAAAAACAGATATTCCTTTCAAAATAGAAAACAAAAAGTAGATAGGACTAGGGATGTGGCTCAGGGACAGAGTGCTTGTCTAGCACATGCCCCAGGTTAGATTCCCAGCAGCTGAAAAAGCGGGGAAAAAAAAAGAAGTAAAATATATTTTTAAAGGAGCTGTGGTATAGAAGGGAAGGAGAAAGCAGATAAACACAGAAAAAGAACCTGCATTTCTGCAGTGCCAGACAGGACCTCCCAAATCCTAACTCCCCAGCTTGGCTGACCCCACCTTCTGGGAGAGGCCAAGGGTTTAAGCCCCCCACCCACCCCATCTTCACTCTCCAGCAGGGTGAGAATGCCTGGGAAGAAAGAAAAATAACTAAAATAGAAAGAATGTAGTCATTACACTACAACAAAACCATCAACCAAAGCACAAAACACTTTCTATGATTAAAAAAAAAAAAAAAAAAAAAAAACTGAATACCTAAAAGGCAGCAATAAAGAACCATGATCAACTCCAGTCAGTGCTAATGACGTCTGAAAACAGTGTGTCCTTCGGAAAATCCCCCGCATTCCATTCCAAAGGGCTGGCCCTGAGGGACCTGGGTGTGTGGACAAGTGTGGCACTGCCAGGCTTCCTCACAGAACAACCGCGAGGCCACAGGAACCCGAGCTGCCCAGGTCACTTCCTGGCAGTGGAGTGTTACAACCTCCTCCTAACTCCTGAGTGCCCAGTGGACTCCTGACTCCTCCTTCGCTTCTGGTCTGCTGGGCAAGAGCAGCGGGCCTCTACCAAGTGGGCTGGCTGTTCCCAGGGCTATCGAGCCCTGCCCGGTCGGGAAGCTGTCCAGAAATCAGCCAGCCACAGTCCTCCTAACAGCTGCCCCGTGCCCCAGCACGCCTTCCTCACCCCTCAGGCCTCAGGCCAGAAGCTGAGAGATGGCCAGGGCAACAGAACCAATCAAGGGCCACTGGGAGGAGAATGCACCCCACAAAGGTGACCCCTTGACAGATTCCAATCAAGGGTGACTGCTACTGCTGGCAGCCCCCACAAGCTGCTCCCATCACAGACCAGATGACCTGCCACTTCTTCCCTAGAGGGACAGAGGCCAACAGATCGTTTTAAACACACATTAGAGCTTCAAAGCAAGCCCTTCCAGGTCTATGATTTATGTTTCTCATGTCCAGATTTGAGCTTTTAAAATCAGACAAGTACAGATTCAAACTAGACAGAACATCTTTGGATGACACATCAACCGGCCCAGCCTGTCACTTTACAGATGAGCAGACTAAGTCCAGGGAAGAGGGGGAGGGAGGAAGTGCTTTGTGTAAGGGGCAAGAGCAGAGCTGCAGCCCAGGTCCCCTGTGCCCAGGGACATCACACTGCACAATTCGCACTATGTCCTTATAACCGGGCCCCAGGAGTCACACAACCCAGGGCCTGCCAGTGATTCCCAGCACAGGGAGCCTGTGGCCCGCAGGTTGACTCCTCACCATTGGTCCTGTGTCTCGCCTGAGCCCCTCCTCCAAGCAGGGCACTTGCAGGGAAATACACACAGTCAGACACCAGGGGCCGCTGGTCCCAGCACCCACATTACCTTTGGGCATTATCTGATGCATGGCAACAGAGAGGAAGAAGATGGAGTCACTGTAGTAGGTCCCTGAGCCAGCACTGAAGTGCTTCTGCATGGCCTCCACGACAGGGAAGAGCTTATCGGTCAGCACAGCCACATCATGGAAGATGACCTGTAGCGGAAGCAGGAAAACCCAGCCGTCAGCCAATCAGACCTCACCTGGGGCTGCACACACCCAACACATACCTGCACCCAAGAGGCAGAAGCAGAAAGGGCCCCTCCAGGGACTGCGAGCAGGAGCTGGGTGGGGGGAGCATATGAGAGCAAGGAAAGGGGGAACAATGAGTGGGGGCAGCACAAAGGCTGGCTTGGGGACAGGGACATGGAGGGTGGGGTAAGCGGAGCAAGAAAAGTGGGAAGGAGGATGGGACGGGAAGTTTTCTGCTTTTGAACCTCAAGCCAATCCACCATGCATCCAAGGACAGAAAGCCACGCAAAAGCATCAGATCCTGGAATTCAGGATCCTCAGCATGGCTGGGTATTCCAGGTATTGTCACCTCCTATATGTGTGCCATAGACCCATCAGATGCTCCAGCTCCACCTCCGTTGCCCAGAAGTATGAACAAGGAGAGGATCTGGCCACTAGGAAATGCTGAGCGCTGAGAGAAACTCACCAGCTCAAGCAGCGTTCCTGCATATTCTCTCAGATACTCCATGCAAGGTACAAGGAATAACCAGCTACGGCCTTCCTCAAAGCACTCAGGAGCCGAGAGCACCGCCAGCTTTGCAGAGATGAGACGCTCTCACATGTACGCGTGGATCCTCGTGACGACCTCGGCTCCGGGGAGGCAGGCACACTGGCCCGGCCTCCAAATGCCAAGTGAGAGAGATGCCCTGAATGATCCAGCTGCCAAAGTCACACAGCTAACAAGGACATGGTCAAGACTGGACCCTGGACTCTGGATTCCTTCCAATATAAACGCCTCATCTCCTCAACAGTGACCAGCAAGGGAGGAGGGTAGCAGCAGTTTCTAAGACAGTACTGATAGGACCCTGGGTTGGTTTTCCTGTCAATGTTCCAAAAGCTCAGAAGTTCATCCCCTATCAGCCTCAGCCTCAGATGACATGACCCAACACCCTCCTTTTGTCTCTTGCAGGTTTTCCCTGGGGCCCCGCATGCCCCACAGCACCAAGATCACTCCACTACCCAGAACGGGTACCCAAACCAGAAGCCTGGGTATTTTTCCTTCCTCTCTCCTCCTTGGAGATCTGCTGGTGGCTTCCTTCCACCACTGACTTCCCTAATAGCAGACAGGACAGGACAGGACAGGACTACCAAATGCCACCCGGCTGCTCCACCATCACTGCACTGAAGTCCAGCCCAACACCTGTGACGACCATAAACTGACCTGTCTGCTTCTCTATTCGGGGTTCTGCTTTTGACCTGTATTTCTCTTACAGCTCATATCTCTTATATATCTTATTTCTCATATGTTTCTCTTTAACCTGGAGTTCTCCTAGTTCACATGCTTGTTTTTATCTCGAGTTCTTAAATTTCCAGAACACTATTCAACTTAGAAATCCCACGATGGTTCTCCTCATGCACTAAAACTTGTTTTATGTTAACTCTTTGGAAAAACCTTCAGAAAGTTTCTTGACATTTCTAGACACTGTTTTCCTTCATCCCTTTTCTGGCTTCTTTGTGTCTTTGACTTTGGCTTTCTCTTTTTTGTGGCCTCTCAGCCTGGGATACGGAGTCCAGTCTCACTATTTCCCAACACAAATCTCAAGTTCTGCCTCACCTCCTGCCGCCCTCTTTTGGCTGCCTCTCACCCCTGTGACTTCCCTGGCAGCTTCTCCTCGTCTCTCCCAACAGCCCCTGGTGCATTTCTATGGTTATTTTCCAAATACACAGTTTCTGTCTTTCTCCTTGGCTTAAAACATATAATGGCTTCTCACTGCCCTTGCTGAGAGTCCAAATTCCCCAGCAAGGCTTAGGGTCATGTGCCGTAGTGGCTCTGCCTCGCCTCCCCTGGACAGAAATGAACGAGGTATCCCCAGTCCCTGTCCTATGGGCCACCCTTTTGTGTCCTTTGTCCTTTTGTGTTCCTCCCGCCTCTGGACCCCCTCTTCCAGCCCCCATCTGCCTAGTAAAGTCCTACCCAGTCTTCCAGCCCTCCCACTCAGCCCTACCGCACCCTCCATACCCACCAGCCTCCTCCTGTACCCCATTTCACATGGGGATGCACTGACCCTGGCCTCACCCCCAGGTCTGTCTCCATACCTGCAAGATGGGCTGCTCCGGAGGCCAGAGGCCGGGACCGCTCTGCACCCTGCATCTGACCTCACGCAGGCCAGCTCACGCACGGGGGTCTGCAAAACTCAAGGGACCGCCCCCTGGGCCAGTCACTGAGCCTCTCTGAACTTCCATCTCTTCCTGGGTAAAACATGAATGGCAATGCCAACTGTGACAGTGGCCACTGGAGTTATGTCAGGGGTTGCCAAGCTGCTCTTGTTCCTCAGCCTGAGCACCCTGCCCTGCCCCCTCCTGGTCCCCTGAACCCCCTCTGCTCCCAGATCAGCCATCACTCGTGAGCCAGTTTTTTCCACAGCGCCTCATTACACCTCCCGGCCATCACTCAGAGCCGGAATGAGAACAGAAGCTGGGAGCTGACAAGAGGCTCTCACAGAAGTGGAGCCTCTGTGTTCGTCAGAAAGTGGGGAGAAGGACAGGCGTGTACCCACGCACACACACAGCAGTGCCTGCCACTCCGCAGCCAAAGCAGGGAGGTAAAGAGGTCGCAGCAGCCAGCCTGCTCCCCCGCCAGTCCCAGATCACCCCAAAGCCTCTCAGGCGACAACTGCAACCCATCAGGATTAATAGATTTCTGAGGACAAACTGTACTCAGTGTATTTGTTCCAAGAGCTGTACTGTGAAGCCTGCGCCCATGAATATTTCATGTAATAAATCTTCTTAAAGATAAATTAACATGTTCCATGGAAAACACTCACGCAGCAAGAAGCGAATCACAGACACTTGCCAGTGTGAATCCAAATGCCCAGTCCTCCCAAAGGCAAAAACTGCTTCGCCTACTGTGACCTGCCTGGGGTCAGCACCCCAGTCTAGAACACTCTGGAGTCCCCAGCCCAGCCCAGGACCTGGTGCCTGGCTTGGGGCACAAAGCAAGAGTAAAGAGAGAAAGAGGTAACAGAGAGAGAAAACAGGCTACCCCTCTCTCCTTTCCTCCTCCCTCTCAAGGCCCCGGCCTCAGCAGCTGCAGGGGGAGCTACCTCATAAACCAGGAAGCAAGGAAGCCAGATTGGCACCAGTATGAAGGCAAATGACAGGATCCAAAGTAATGGTCTGCACCATCTGGAACGTATGATTCTTAGGGATGGAGGCAGACAAAACATGCAGTCGCTATTTGCAACCTTTATTAACTTGCTGATATGTACACATTAAACCTTAAGAGTCCCATTAATTATAAAGTGCTGTTTTTCTCATACCCAGCCCACAAAATAATTGCTTCCTAAAACCCTTTATGTGCATCAACAATACCACCTATACCACCCTGCCTTGGGCTGGATCACCAGGATGCCACCGTGCGGGACGCAGCTCCCAGCACACTCTGGATATACTGGTACTAGGAAGGTCACCCCACCCCATGGCATCACCTGTGTTCATATGGGCAAGGCAGCTGGGTTTTTCATCAGCCTATAATCATTTATTCGTAGCCACCTACTACTCTTCCTTTTATTAGCAACTTCTAAAAGGGTTTTTTATAACAACATTTCACACTTACAGTCCTGAGGTCAGCCACCCACTAGGAATAATGGCTAAATCTGTGTTCAATTTCTTTACCTCCTTTTATTTTTAATTAGTTCTGTCATGGGGTTTTTAGAAGCATCTAAATTCAGTAATGGCTGATTTTTTTTTTAGGCTAAGATGTCTCAAACAGTACTTTATTGTCCAAGATAAAGCATGCAATGGAGAAAGCACCATGAAAGGAATTTAGAAAGACTTGACCCAACTGAAAAGACAATCTTCAAAAGAGGAAGGAAGACAGGGAGAGGGGAATCTCACCTGTATTCCACCATACACAGCAACTCTCGACATTTCCAACACTGGGGGCAGAGTGACCCGCCATGGCAGAGCTTGGTGCCAGGCAGGAACAAGGCACCTCTGCCAGCCAGGCCACAGCTCCCGGGCACATTCACCGAGGCCTAAAGCAATGCCAAGCCCTTTGGTGGGGAAAACTCATTTATCTCTGGGTAAGCCTCACTGGGACTCAGCGCTTGACTACGTGCCTGGAGCCAGGAGAGCAGCATTGAGGACTGATGCTCAGCACAGGAAGACACCAGGCTCCCAGGAAAGCCTGAGACCGGCAGCATTGCCCAGATGGCTGGAGGCCAGGCCGGCAGGAGACCGTCACAGAAGAGCTGCAGGAAAGGATGGTGACGGCATAAAGCCCAGGGAAAGCTACCCAGACCCACCCAACTGAGTGTCAGACCCATCTCCTCCAGGAACAGCAAACAGATCGAGGCTTGTACTTGAGGAGCTTCCAGAGCACTGGGGTGGAGGGTTCTGTGACAACATCTGGACTCTGCCAGGAAGCTGCCATCGGCAACAGAAATGCCCAGCGTGAGTGGCAAGCACAGCTCCACAGTTACATCCCACATGGGGGGCACCTGACAATGGTGGAGTTAGGGCTGCCAGAGACTTTAGAGGCAGAGTGGCCCATTCCTAAAAGCACAGCCCTGGATTCATTGCTAAGATGCCACCTAGATGTCCAGCAAACTGGGTGACATACACCTGTGCCATAGCTCATCTACAAAACGGCAAAGAGGTCTGGGGATGCAGCTTGGTGTTGGAACATTTGCCTAACAACACCGAGGCCCTGAGTTTGATTTCCTGCACCGCTGGAGAAAAAAAAAAAAAGCAAAGAATCACGGTGACTGTCTTACGAGCTTTCATGAGCAATGCAGCAGGTGCTCGACAGAGGGCAGTGGACATCATTACAGTCAGAATGCCTCTTCCACACAAGGGTACCTGCAAGGCCTAATCAAAACATGCAGTGAATGAGTACATTTAAAAACAGTATGACAGTAGAAGATTCATTGCCATGCAGCCACCTCAAATTACTTCTGCTGGTTTTGAACACACTTATCCCATCACTCCTGCACTTTCTGGCACGGTCCTGAAGTCCTCTCTCATGAGTACCCTCACAAAGTGTGATCAAAAACACAGCAAATGCTGCTGCCCAGTGCCGTCCAACAGAAAAGGCAGGAAGGTAAAAACACAACACTGTGTCCTCGCCCACCTTCTCACCAGATCTGGCACTGGAAGGCCTCTGGTGCTTCCCAAAGCCAAAATGATCATGAAAGGTGAATATTTTGAGTCAGTTTAGGACCTCGAGGCAGCAACAACATGCAACTAAAGAGGGCTTCCAGAACCGCTTCCAAAAGTGCCAGGAACAGCAACGTAAGTGTGTTCCTCATAAGTGAAATGAGGAGAATATTTCCAGAGGGATTCACGGAATGTGTCCTTCGCTGTAATAATTTTTTTTAAATTTAAACAGTTGCTGTACTTTTTAGAGCACAGGGTAGACCTGAGAAAAGAATACACTCTGTTTTTGTGAGTCTCACGACACACTAGGCAATGATCAAAGTCGCCAGGCTCTGTGCAGGTCTGTGGATGGAAGGCAGGCCGGGTCTGCCCCCTGCCGTGCAAGCCCACACCCTGATCCCACCTCTTCGAAGGGCTGCCAGGCCTGAGACAAGGCCCCTCCACACCCTATTTGCAGACAGTGCTGCTGAAGTTGCTAAAGCAACCTGGCCTCCTAAGTCAAAGAGGCCTTGCCCTCTCCCACTGCAGAACTCTGCTCTCATCTCTCCCAGCCTGGGAGGACAAAGAAGCAGGCTGGTGACAAGCTGAGGGCCCCACGGCAGGTGGGGAGGCCCTGCTCCGCTCTGAAAGCCTGGCTGGCACAGCACGCTGCTCATCTGAGTAAACCTTCATAACCGATTCCAGCCAGGGCTGGAGGGAAAATGATTATCTAGGGGAAAAAACCTTACTTCCATGTGGGAAAGGAAAACCTGCTAACAAACTGCCAGTCCTTCAACCCCACAAACACACCAGACACTGCACACCTCCTTTGCACCAGCTGTCCCCTCTGTTCAGAGCATGCTCCCTGGAATCTTCCCAAGCCTGGATTCTTCTAGCTCTTCAGGCAAAAAGTTACCTTCTGAAACCTTCCCTCACCAAAAAAAAAAGGCCACCACTATCCCCACCGACACTGACACCACTATGCACACCACACGGCACTCACATTGTCCGCTCTGCGTAATGCATTACCAGACTCAGCTTCTCCATAAGACTTATCACCGTCTGATACGTCAAATTCCTAATGTTTCATCACTGACTGACTGTCTCTCCCCAGCTCCCCTCCAGCCTGCAGGCACCGGAAGGGCAGGACTGCATCCCTCTCCCTCACAGCTGCACGACTGACTTTCAGCACAGAGGCAAACTCCCTGGAGGCTCTGCCAGTGCTCACCTACTGCAAGTTGGGATGAGCAAGAGAATGGAAACGATCCAAGGATCCAGAGAGGACAGGTGACAGGCCAGCCTGCACCGTTCCCGGAAGCTGAGACCTCCACAGCTCCTTCCGGCCCAAGGATTCCCTTCCTGGGCCCTTCCCCAAGGAGAAGGAGTCCTACCCCCGGGATCGGCTCTACCCAAGGGACCCCAGCCTCCTTCTTTGTCCCATTGGGCAGAATGTTGGCCAGAGGTAGGTGTAGGGCCTCATGCTGCCGCCTACGTCAGAACAACTATACCTTATTTGTAAGCTGTACAAGTTACAACAGAGGCATTTCCTGAAATGAAGTTTTTAGGACTACAAAGAACTAAGTAGGCGACTAGCTTAACAGATGGCAAACAGCAGGTCTCCTGACCTCTCTTTAATCCCTAACGAGTCTTAAAGTCACGATCCCTTAGCAGTGCTGTATACTGACCCCACCTTGTTTCCTTAACCCACTTCAAAAGCAATTGCTCAGGATAAGTGAAAAAAAAACGTTCTGAATTTGTTAGTTTTAAATAGAAAAGGTAAAAAGTAATAATGGATGTGAAGTTTCCACAAGAAAAAAAAGGGAGTTGGGCATGGTAACCTACATCTATAATCTCAGCTACTCAGGAGGCTGAGGCAGGAGGATCACAAGTTTAAGCCAGCCTGAGCAACTTCATAAAACATTGACTCGGAAATTAAAAAAAGAAAAAGAAAAAAAAAGGGCTGTAGATGTAGCCCAGTGGTAAAGTACCTGCTTAGAATGAGGCCATAGGTTCAATGCTCAGTACCACAAAGAGAGAAAGAAAACAAAACTCGAGTTGAGCCACTTCCTAAAGTGATTGAGGCAGGCAACACTGAATGCCTGGGCGGAGGGGAGGTGCAGAGGAGGACACCTCCCCACACCGGCCAGTCCCCATCTTCAGCCTCCCCGTGCACCCCGCTCCTGTCTTCACCCAGTTTTATCGTTCTCGCCTGTCATGAGAGAATGCATGTCTCAGATAAACCCATTCCCACTCCCAAACCCTCGATTCTGTAGGTGTGCTTGGGGCCTCTGTCAGAACAAGCGGCACTGTGCTGAGAAGTCAGGGCCTCCTGACAACGGACCCCATGCCGAGGGACTGGGCCTGGCGTGGCCTGACCAAACTGCCCCACCCCATCTAGACATGGCACATGCTCGTGGCCAGCTAATGGGGACAAGGAGAATGTGTCACCTGCCCTACTAGGCATTCCCCACACAGCTGAGGATCCTGTGGGCAACATCCGTAATTTCTTTCACACAGCCCATCTAATCTCCGCTGGCCACCTGGTCAGGTATCGCTAGGGCTCCCAGCCGGGCTGGGGCAAGATGGCCACTGTCAGTGTCACCTCACCTCTCTACGCCTGCTGCTCCCGCCTATCTGCTGTATTCCTGCCTCCCAACTCAGATGCCCACAGCCACTGCCTACCTTTCCAGCACTTAGGAAAGAATATAATTAATGCATTTGTTTTTAAACAAATAATCCTTGCATCATGAATAAGTCTCCCTTAGGTCCCCTTTTGTATAAATCATGGGGGTTTGCTTTTTTTTCATCAAGTACTAAATTTCTCTGGTAATTGAAACCACTTTTCTTCAAAATAATCCCCCCCACCAAAGAGGATGAGAAAAGATCTGGGGGGAAAGGCGACACACGCCAGCAAGAGGCAGAGGTGTGCTCCGTGGGCTGACAGAAAGACCTTTGGGGAGCTGTGGGATTCACCGCTCAGCAAGCCAGAAGGCAAGGGCCAGCGGGATCTTTATCCCCACATCTCTTGAAGACCTTTGACCTTGCACCGAACTACAGTCAAAATGGATCAAAGATCTACAGAAACATGAGCCGGGGATTTAGCTCAGTGGCATCAGCGCCTGCCTGGCAAGCGCAAGGTCGTAGAGTTTGAACCTTGGTACCAAACAAACAAACAAAAAACCCAGAAACACTAAATATACTGGAAGACAAGGTAGGTAGAAATCTTGAAGACATAGGGATAGGCAAAGAGTTCATGAACAAAATACAAACTGCACAGGAAATACTTCAAAGAATCAACAATTTGGATCTCATCTTATTAAAAGGTTTTTGCACATCAAAATAAATCATCAACAGAGTGAAAAGACAACCCACAGAATGGGAAAAAATTTTAGCCAACTGTCCCTCAGACAGACTTCTATCTAAAACATATAAAGAATGTACAAAAATTGGGTCTCCCAAATTCGAAGACCCACTCCAAAAATGGGCATCTGAGATGAATATGTACTTCTCAGATGGAGAAATACAAATGGCAAAATACATATATGAAAAAATGTTCAACATCACTGGTCATTCAAGCGATGAAAATTAAAACAACACTGAGATTCCATCTCACTCCAGATAGAATGGCTTATCATCAAGAAATCATCTAGTCACAAATGTAGGAGTGTAGACTGCTGCAACCACTGTGGAAATCAATGTGATTCCTCAAAAAACTAGGATTGGAGGTCCCATTCAATCCAGTTATTCCCCTTCTGGGTATTTTGCCAGAAGAATTGAAAACATCACACCACAGCGATATATGTGCACCCATCTTTACAGCAGCACAATCTGTAATAGCTAAATACTGGAAATAACCCAAATGCCCATCAACTGTGGAACAGATAAAAAAGATGTGCTGTTTTTACACAATGGAGTACTACTCAGCTATAAAGAAGGGTAAGCTTGAGGCTTTGATAGGTAAGAGAATACAACTTGGGATCATAGTCAAATGAAATAAATCAGACATGCATGTGTAAATGTCATAGTGTCTCCCTATTGTAAAAAAACTGAAAGAGTAAATAAGATCCAAAATGTACATTAGACACCATGAAAGGAAAAGGGAAAGAAACTCCTCAAAAGGAAAGAATAACTGGGATAGGGAAAAACAGAAAAGAAGGGAAAGAATAGATAGATAGATAGATACACACATACAGGATAGATAATTGTACTACTAATCTCTGTTAGTTCATCAAAAAAGAACAGTTTGTGCTATCACTGTTCATTTTTTATACCTATATTTTGTAATCTGAACAACTACTTTGAAGATAACAATACACAATATATTAACCAGCGTTAATCTACTACTATTTTGTTTTGAAATTCTGTATCATCATGGTTTCCTTTTTCATCTTAAAATTTAAAAAAAAATTTTTTTAAAGACTTGTGACCTCCAAGGAACAAGTTGTACAATGCATAAAAAATAAAATGCTACAGAAGTGGACAGAGGGGAGGGCTGTGAATGGAAGTCAGTGGGCAGGCAAAATCCTCCGTTACGACAATTCAGAGGGCTAAGAGCACCGTGCACGGGAGAAGTTCAAAGATGGCAGACCAGTAGGTAGCAGGAGAGGGACCATCTCTGAGAGAGACAGCTCAAATGCCAGAATAGAACACCCTGGAGAGACCCAAACGGAGAGAGATGAACTCTCACAACCCAGGAAGAAACTAAAGTGCAAAAAACTGCTCGAATATGAGGACCTGGGGCTACCATTAGAGAAGCTAAGATCAGCGAGCAGGGCGCCCTCCTCGAGCCACCTGAATGCCTGCCAGAGACCTGACAAACCAATCCTCGCCAAAGAGACTGGCTTGAGCACCCGGAGCATGGAGCTGAACATCCCTGCATGCGGCTTGCCCAGACCTGGCCGTGCATTTGACCCACCTAGAGGCACCGTGAATCCCTACCACAGCCGCACTGAAGTCTGAGGGGGGAGCCCAGCAGTTTTCGGGGACCAGCATCAACACTCAGTGAGTGATGGGAATAAGACCCTCCCACGGGAAAGGGGAAACCGACTGGATGACATGTTGGATTTGGGCAGGACAGCCCTAACTCCATAAGGAAGTGGCTTCAGTTGGTTGGTCCCCTCACCGAGTGCATTGGTGCAATCTGCTTGGACTGGGCCATGCCCCTGGCCAGGACCCAGTGAGTCGCTACAAATTAATTCCCTGAGATCGGCACACACTGACACAGTGAAGGCCTGCAAAGGTTGACTGGCCCAGAGGGGAGGAGCCGGTGCATACTGTCCTTGATTGAACTTTAATCTCTTATAGCCAGCTGAAGAAGACAAAAGCTCCTAGCTTGCACCCTCTAGAGGAGCCTTAACCAACAAGAAAAGGGGCTGGGAATTACACTGTACACTTGTATGGAAGGAACCAAAAACATGACGAAAGGGAGAAATAAGAAAAAACCCCCAGCCCCCAACCCTGAGAACATTGATCCAGGAGAGGTAAATACAAAAGAGACTGAGGGCAGCAAACATGCAACATCAAACACAGCGTTAGCGGATATAAAGAGATATCTTCAGGACCTCGTAAGCAAGACCAAAACTGAAATATTAATTCAAATTAAACAAGAGATAATTAGATTAATAAAAGAAAGGCTGGGCACCTCTCAAGAAGACACAGACAGAAGAATGGAGGAACACAAAAGGAGAGAAAAATTTAATGAAGAATACAAAAAAAAACCCCTAGAATTCATGAAGCAGATTCAAAGAGATTATCAGGAAATTAAAGACTCCATAAAAGCTGGCAAAACTGCTTGAAAGAAACCAAAGATAGACTATCAAAAATTGAACACAGGCTTGCAATGTGTGATCATGAAAGGGAAGATCTCTTAAAAACAACAAGGGAGCAGCCAGTAAAGATAAAAAGACAGGAAGATGACAAAAGGATCTATAACTTAAGAATGAAGCATGTGAATGAAGAAGCAGGAGTCAAAACAGAGAAATTACAAAGGCTATTCACAGAAATTATTAAGGAAAATTTCCCAAGCATAGAAAAATGAAATGATATGCAAATGTATGAAGCATACAGAACTCCAGCCACAGGGGGCTGGGGGGTTTAGCTCAGCGGTGTAAGTGCCTGCTTGGCAAACACAAAGTCGTGAGTTCGATCCCCGGCACCAAAAAAAAAAAAAAAGAACTCCAGCCACCTACAACCCAAACAGAGCTACACCCAGACACATAATAATCAAGATCCCAGAAATTCAATATAAGAATATTAAAAGCCATCAGAGAAAAGAAACAGATCACCTATAAAGGAAAACCCATCAAAATCACGGCAGACTTCTCGACACAGACAATCAGGTCAAGAAGAGCTTGGAGTGAAGTTAATTCAAGCCCTGAAGGAGAACAACCTCCAGCCCAGATTGATGTATCCTGTAAAACTCTCTCTAGAAATTAATGGAGAAACAAGATGCTTCCATGACAAAGAGGAACTGAGAGAATTTGTGACCACCAATCCAACCCTACAAAAAATACTGAAGGACATTCTAGGGAGAGAGAACAAGAATACGAGCATTTCAGGAACAGTGGCAGAGAGGCCTCAGTGAA
>PVJX010005174.1:44888-87745 GCA_004027295.1 Dolichotis patagonum | reverse complement strand
TCCCCGATCTTATCTTCACTAATAGTAGCCCCAGGACCTCTTATTCGAGCGGGTTTTTGCGCTTTAGTTTCTTTCTGTGTTGTGAGAGTCTATCTCTCTCTGTTTGGGTCTCTCCAGGGTGTTTTATTCTGGCATTTGAGCTGTCTCTCTCAGAGAGGGTCTCTCTCCTGCTACCTACCAGTCCGCCATCTTGTCTCCAAGAAATCTTCCCCAAAATTAATGAACTCCTTTGATTCAATCAGTGGCAGCAAACAAACCTAAGGGTATAGACCTAAGTGGCCTATAATAATAATAATATATTCTATATTATATTATTAATATCAATAATATATTAATAATACAATATTATATATTATATTATTAATATTAATATATTAATAATATAACATAATATATTAATTATATAATATATTATATAATAATAATAATTCGAAGCATCTTAAAATGTACTCACCTGAATTTCTATATGACGAGGGTTATCAATAAATTTTTCTATTAGTAGTCTGTCATCACCAAAACTAGAAGCAGCTTCTTGAGATGAAAACCTAAAACCATCCCTGTAAAATAAAAAAGAAAAATAGTTGAGACTAACAAAATTACAGCCCTCATTATAAAGAAAGCCAAAATCACAACTTACTTCAGAACAAAGCAATAAAAATTCAATGTTTGACAATAAACTCAACTTCGGTTAAACCTCAACTCTTCTACTTACTAAGTTCTGTGACCTTGGGTGAGTTATTTAACTTCTCTTTTCTTATTTTTAGTTTTTATAAACTTACTTTCTATTAATGTTTGTGATATGTAATCATCACACTTGTTTTGAGGAACTGGCACACATGCATATCACATCATGATCACTTTACTCCCTTTTTCCCCTCCCTCCTTTCTCAGATCCCCTTCCTATCTTCAAAAAGTCTACCTCCTCCCTGTTCCTACCATGTCTCCTTTATTTTGCTCATTTTAATTATTCATATTTTAGTTTGTTATACAATAGAAACCTCTGGATATTTACCTTCTATGCTGATTTATTTCACTTAGCATTACAGTATCAAGACCTATCCAATGTCCTACAAACAACTCAAGTTTATCCTTCTTTATGAATGAGTAGTACTCCACTGTGTATATACATATTTTCTTTATCCATTCATTTGTTAATGCAAATATATGTCACTCCCACAATTTAGCTATTACGTATTGAGCTGCTACAAAACAAGGGTTAAACATATTAAAACACTGGCACTTATTTCTCCAATTGTTAAGTATGAGATTTTAATCAATCAAGGATTTAAAAATAATTCTTTGTGTAGGCATGGGTGCGGGTATGTGGTACTGCACTGAGGAACCAACGGGTGGCTGCTCTATTCTGAAACTACATTTCCAGTGCTCTCTCCCCCAACTCCATGTGTGTGCATGTGTGTTACTCAGGACGGCCTCGAAGCTGTGCTCCTCCTACCTCAGCCTCCCAAGTAGCTGCGTTAATTTCTTCAACCTTACACCTTAATTCCACTAACAAATAAAATATGAAAATGCATGTCCATTTGACCCAGAAGTTAGAAGACACAACCAAAAATGTAAAGATACAGGGCTCAGTAGCAGAGCAACTTGGTCAAGGTTTGATCACAGCCACAGAGAGGAAAAAAAAGGGCAAAGGGTCTGCCCAACTGCACAAATGGTACAGAAATAGAACCAATGTCATTCTGTCATGTGATTGAACATACAATGTCATCAAGATTGGGTAAACGATATGAAGCTTCTTAAGATCTTTTCTTGATATTTTAAATGCACACCCTAAAATGCAACTGTGTCCCACATATTCACACAGGTAATTACAATTTTAGCTTCTCTAAGATTGTTCAAATTAATACTTAAAAGAGAAAAGAACAATTTTTGAAAACAGAAATATGGATTCAATTATTGTTTTCTATATTTTATTCCTAAATTAACAATTTAAATTATTTTTATTAAAATATACTGTCTCAATAAAATGGATTTATTTGGTCAGTCTGTTAAAAATTCAAAATTATCTAAACTGAGAATTACTGTCTACTCATTGATATATTTAGAACATAAAATGCAATTCCTTTTATATTTTAAAGAGTTTGTCTTCAGATTAAATACTTGTACTCAACATAAAACATTAAAATCAAGTTTTTCTAATATTTCACTTGCAAACAATCCATCAGGCAATATTAAAAATAAGTATTTCATGCTTGCTTTTATTCTTTAAGCATATAAAAGTATAGGTAAATACTGACTAGAAGACAAATTTCAAAATGTAATTTTAAAAAATCTCCAATTTCTGTTCTCCAGAAGAACAGGTATTAGATTTTCTTAGTCTTCAATGAAATCTTTTACATCTTTGATTTAGAGAAATACAGTTTAGATCTCAGGAGACTACATAATTCAAAGAAACCAGAAGCACAATGAATCATTGTTTTCAATTCCATATAACCAACTTTATATTACATGAGACACTATAATGCACCAAGAGAAAACAGCACTTTATAGTTTCATTTTGTTTTTAAACCAAGAAAACCACAAATTAAAAAAATCCAAGTTGGTCCAGGGATTTAGTTCAGCGGCATCAGCGCCTGCCTGGCAAGTGTAAGGTCATGTGTTTGATCCCCATACAAAAAAAACAAAAAAACAAAAAACCCAAAGTCACCAAAATTAGTATGAACTTTGAACGGATCACAGACATACTTTCAAACTAAAAAAAACTACATTAACATCATTGGGGTTAGGGGTATAGTTTAGTGGCAAAGCATATGTTTAGCATGTATAAGGCCCTGAGTTCAATCCCCAGTGCCAAAAAAGAAGAAGAATCTCTTTGTGTTTAATTTTACATTTATTCAGTAAGTAATTACTGATCATCAAGGTACTAGGAACCCAGAAACAAAATGACACCTAAACTCTAGTGGGGATATTTAAACATGTAGACACAATTCCATTCATGCCATACATTCCATGAGAAACTGGATATGAAAAAGAAAGTCAGTGATTATTAAGAAAATATCCAAGTACATGTTCAACAACCTTCATGGTTCTCTATTATACAATGTCAAACATTCATTTAAAATCTTCCCAGTGGTTTAAAGATTTTAACACAAGGCTCAGATGCTACTTCCCTGAAAAAGTAGAAGGGAAAAAATGTTAAGAGGCAGCACCTTTAGGACAAAAGATAAAGTAATTAATGGCTGTTAAATTTTACACTGCATCAAAAAATACTAAAATGATTGTGATTACATAGAAAAAAATTTTTTCCTCAAGGAGAGAGAAAGGAAGGAATGGATAAGTTGTGGTATACTATTAACAGTGATTATGAAGACAAATCAATTCGTGTTCACTGGACTGTTGCATCAACTTTTCTATGGTTTTTATCCAGATGAAATGAGATACAGAGCAACTTGTTAAAATAAAGAGCAATTTTCACTAAAATAGAGTGTCATGTTTCTGTTAATCTAAATAAGGTTTCAAAGATGGTTTATTTCAAGTTGAAGACAGTAATATCTTTTAGAAAGAAATTATCCTATCTGTATTAACCATGTAAATGTATTTTGAATTAATGTGTCATTTCCTTGCCAAGAAAGAGGTAAACTATATCCCAAAGGTTGCCATATAAGTAGATAAAGTGACTTCTGAAAAATGCTGAATCTAAATTAAAATTCATACATCAAAGGCATAGCAAGTCTCACTGTCCAGAAACTGTGAAAAGTAATCACTCACATAAAAAAGTATGTTAGTAAGGGCTGGAGAACTGTTTGAAAAGAATTCTGAGATATCAAGAAGAGCAACAAAAAGTAAGTGCTAGGCTTTCAGGGAAGCTACTGCATAATGGCATCACGCAAAAGGGAAAAACAATGAGAAAAAAATTAAAGGTCACAAAATATCCATCTCATACAAAACTATTAAATTCAGCTCAATATCATAACCATTCTTTTCTATGAAGAGGTTACTTTGTTTACAAAGATAACCATTACAGTATCTACCATTCCACATGCTGATTTAAGATCCTAGTCACACTCTCCTGAAGAAATGGGGGTCAAAATCCCCTCCCCTTGAATTCAGAAACATGTGCTCCCTGGAATCAACAGAAGACAGTGGAAGGGAACCTGTGTCATGAAAGTCATAGCACCCACCTAGATTTGAAACAACTCACCTTCGATCCATGGATCATTTTGTTTGAAGTTGAAAACCACCACACTATGAGGAAGCTCAAGTCACCCACTGAGAGGTCCACTGGCTCCCAGGGGTTACAAACTGAGAAAAAGAGCCTCAGAACTGAACTTTGATAGAGGAAGGTCAAACAGGAGGCCTTATAAACTCAAAATGGGACTAAGAATGCCTCTTCTCCTGCTTGCTTCCATCCACGCACAGCAAGTAGTTAACCAACTCCAAACATTTCACATGGGAACCCCGCGCTCTCTCAGAAGGTGTTGAGCAAGGCTAGTAAAGTCCCAGAGAGAAGCTAAGAGCCAGATTATTCTTCAGTTTTGAAGATAAAAGCCTTCATTTTGACTTAAACTTCCCATCATTTCCCAAGAAACTTTACACTCTTACCTCCTTGCTCCAGTCACCTTCTCAGTGAGGAAGGCCCAAGCAACCACTTTAAGGGGACATTTTTCCAACACATATCATGTCCCTTTTTCTCTTATTTTTCTTACACTATTTCTCATCTTCCACAAGAGCATATAATTTTCTTTGGTTTTGTTCACTATTTGGGTTCTACTGCTGAATAGAATTTCCCAGTCTTTTTTATGCCATGAATATCTTTTGCAGAATGATACAACATATGAAACTTCTTATCAAAGTAAGGTGTAAAGTGTCATAAACTGCATGAGGTTACCAAGCATGGTGACATCTGTCCATTCATGCCTTCCTAGTCTTTTTTTTTTTCCTGGTACCAGGGATTGAACTCACAACCTGAAGCTTGCTAGACAGGCACGCCACTGAGCTAAATCCCTGGTCCAGTATGGTGACATCTGTCTACAGTCCCAACTACATAGAAGGCTGAGGCAAAAAAACTGGTTGAGCTCAGGAGTTCAGCCTTGTCTCTTAAAGATCTAATAATAATAAGTGGGCTGAGGATACAGCTTACAGGCAAAGTGCTTACTTAGCATGAGCAAGTGAAAAGCTCTGAGTTCAATACCTAATGACACTAAATAATAATAATAATAGTGATAATAACAATAATTTAAAATGCAAATGACTGCATAGGAAACAAGGTATACTACAATATACATATCAAAATACTCTTAAGCATTTATATAAGACATGCAAGTCTGTAGTAAATAATAAGCTCCAACAATGAGTTTTTAAAAGGTACTGTAATGAAGAGGTCTCTGCAACACCATAATAGGATAAGAAAATACATGTAACTTCCTAGTGGTGTAAAGTTTCACAGATGCTTGTATTACTCAGGCTTCTTGCTACACTAAAGGAAACACTAAATTCCAGGTAGAGGATAGAAAACAAGTATGTGCTTTTTAAAATTTGTCTGTTTTCATGAGTATCTTCCCAGAATTCACAGGTAGTGACCATTGATTGAGCACATAAAATACATGAAGAAATGGATTGTGTTCTGGTTTTATTCATTGCTATTTCCCCAAAACCTAATTAAAACACTGCCTGTCAAACAGCAGGCTCTCAACAAGTCTGCCCAGTCCACACAATGTATTTCTTCTTGCTAACTTAAGTGTTAAACTGGGAGAAGGGACTACTTTTATTTCAGAGGGTATCTAGTGCCAGTACCAGTATGGAAGTGAGGCTAGAGTTAAAGACCATCGCCTAAACACAAGCCAAGTCCCTTCCCCCTGATGTCACCCAAAGAAACAATGGTGCTGTAAGCCAATGTTCTTGTACAGTTAAAACTGTCGGTCCAAGTCTCCAACATGGTGCCTTTTCCATAGGTCTGAATGAAGAACATTCTGTCTCCAAGAGATTTTCGCCTTCCCCTCTCACTCTAGAACCTAATTTCTAAGGAAGGTGTGGATACCACTGTACTACTAGAAGATGACTTTCAGGCTACTCCAGATTTTAGTTTCTATGAGATTTAAGAGGAAACTGAATATGAAAGGAAATAAGGAAAGCAAAAGACAGCAGAATTAACCGTTTGGAAGACCAGATTAATTCCAAGTGGAAAAGAGCAGGAAAGACAACACTAAAAACAAAATTATACTTCTGTGATTTTTTTTTATCCCCCATCTCTACAAAGGACACAAATCTCTCCTACTACAAATCTACAGATAATACAAAACAGATAGAATGCCTTAAAACCTGCTTATATTTGGCAGTTGCTAAAACAATTGTTTTCTAAAAGCTATGATGTTATCAACGCACTGTAGTAAAAATTTTTTTCATTTAAAAGTTACTTTTGATTTTTGAAACAAGTAAAAAAGAAGTGTTCTAAATTTATAACAAAGGACATGCACATAGGGGAGATGCAGCAAATTCAAATCCAAAAAGAAAAGCATGAATTTCACAGTACAAAATTATCAAAATGATTCAATATCTCTGGACTTGCAAAGGAAAACAAATACATATTTTTGTTTACCTTTTTTTTTTTTTTTTTTTTTTTTTTAATCGGTACCAGGGATTGAACTCACGACTGCCTGCTTGCAAGTCAGGCACTTATGCCGCTGAGCTAAATCTCCAGCCCCTATATTTTTGTAACATATAAACATTCAATGAAGTTATGACTGCTCTTATATATACTTGGTTCAATTCCATGGACAACATCTCAAATTAAACAGCCAAATGTTAGTAATTTCTGCCTAAAAAATAGAATAATTCTAATTTTTAAAATACACTCTAAGAACATAAAGATAACCTTTTGTTAATGTTTAAGGAAACATAAAAATTTTTGTATCACCCAAGAGTCATCATTAAAATGTATATAAGGAAGCTTTCTGAATAATTTCAATTTTTCTCCCATTTAAACATTAAAAATCATATGGTCACTATAATTATCTTATTATGTTTTAGGTATCTGTTTACCTGTCACTTTAATAAAACTCTGGTAACTGCAATTTTCATCAAAAGTATATTTCGGACAGCCTCTCACCTGGTCTCTTCATCATCCCAAGCGATGCGCATGCCTTTCCCACCACCACCTGCTGAGGCCTTGATCATGACAGGGTAGCCTAACAGCAGGGAAGAATTAGACAGAAGTTCAGACTTTGATCATTTGGATGTATGAACATGACAACTGACCACATGTTCAATAACGCAGAAGACAATAACTAATTTATTTAAAAGTTACTTTCTTAAGAGTCAGGAAAACAACACCAGTGTAACAATTTCATATGTAATTTTCAAATGAGACTATGATTGTTTTAAAAGGTAAAAGGCTATTTACATCAATAATGGTAACATTTTCCCTAGTAATGAAATAAAAGCTAAGAGAACATAAATAAAGTGATAGTGAGTTCTAAAATTGAAACTAGATATATTATTTACTAGCCAAAGAGAAGAAGCAACTTATATAGCACCAGGAATCAATCAATATGCCCTGCCCCAGTTCCCCAAAACTGCTGTTTGCATGCACAAATTCCCTTTTTTTTCCTACAGTAGTTATTACCAGGCCCAGGTAGATATCTTCATCTAAAAATTACATGGAATCCCTACAGCTTTTAGCAGCAAGAACTGACTTGATAGTACTGGAAAAAATCAAACATGACTATTATGTGTTAGAGCTGAAGATTCAAGGCTCATGATTAATTAATAATAGATAAGTTTTGCCCTACTTCATACATCCAACACAGTACCATAAAAATACAAACTAAAGTCCAAAACAAATGTCATTTCCAGCTAATATTTTTGAAGAAAATGAAATCACAAAATTGTTCTTAATTACAAAACTGAGTAGTTACTATAAAGCTTTTAACACAAAACTGAAAAAAACATTATATCAAGAAAAGCTGTAGTTTCCTCTTTCAGAGGTTTTCTGGAAACAGGATAGAAATACTCATACGTCTAAGACCATCTCTTTATGATCTTTCTGTAAGAAAGACGAGGTCAGTGGGCCATTAAAGAACCCCCCTGACCTGTGATTCTATAATAACACTAAACTCTAGCTATAGGATCCTTGGAAGAAAAAGGAAGAGGGGGTTAAATGTCACAGACCTTTGACCCCTATACCACAAAACACCTTAACTTCAGCTTAGTTAAAATGGCACTTGCTTCCTAAATATTTTATAGTTAATGCAATTAAAATGCTTTTGTTTGTTATGTTTATGTGGGATAGCATTTTTAAAAGAGTTCTAAATGCAGTTAAGAGGAAGAAAGATAAATTTCATATTTTTCTTAGATTAGGGCCTTATAATCCAGGAAAAGAGAGACAAAGGACCCAAATAACTCTTAACATCAGCAATTCAAAAAGCAAAGGATCATAAGGAGGGTAGAAGGATAAGGAGGGGTTAAGAAAAGCACAGTGCCAAAAGATTTGCTTAACTGAAGTTACCATGGTTGAGCAGGTTTGAACATTTTAGGAAACAAAAAAGAGGCAGAGAGACATGGACTAAATTTAAGAAACGGCTGAAACAATTTGGTTGAGGCATAGATTATCTGTAAATGGCAGAGAATCAAAAACATAGGCTGAGGGCAGAGTTGAGAAGATTTGGTCTGCTCTCCTTCTTGACCGTGCATGAGACCCTGCCTGAGGTTTGCTCTTCAGGATAGCAGCAAGAATAGACTTGTATGTTTTAGGGTTGCAGCCTCACATAAAGGGCTTAACATTTAAATCACTAAAGAACAGACTATTTTTGAAGGGTGAAAAAATATTATCCAAAAATTCAAAACTGGCAAGATGCAAAATCTTTGTTTATAATAATTTAAGATCTCTTTTACAAAAAATGGATCCAATAATTTAGTCTCTTAAGACAAATGGATCCAATCACCATCTCTCTCCAAAAATGTTATTAATTCACCACCAAAATTATTTAGCCATGTAACAAGAAATCACAAGTTGTGTGATATATGCAACCCATGTGTCAGTTCCCTTAAAACAGTAGGAAATTTACACAACTTTTAAATTCCAGTATGAATCTCACCTTAATCATTTACTATGGACCCCAGACTATATAGACATGTGTACATTTCAAAATAAGATGAGAAAATAGTCCTTGCTCACAGAGATCTATCTGGGGAAACAAAACACATAGTAATTTCCTATTGGCAAATTATTTTGTGTGTTGAGAAAATGTGAGAAGTCATCAGAACATAAAGTAATATATAATAAAGCAAATGGTCCACCAAAAGAGAAGAGTTAATTTAGTATTAGACCAGTCAACACGTGCAACCAACCAAGAAGGCAAGATTCCCTAACAAAAATGTAAGAAGCCAAATATAAAAAGGTTGGAGGGGCATGGGAAAGAGAGAAAAACTGAAATTAGTGACATTAAATCTTTTTTTTTCTTCTTGGTACCGGGCATCAAACTCTCAACTTCGCACTTGTCAGGCTGGCACTGTATTATATCTGGACCCTCCTTTTACTCTTTTGATATTGGTGGTATGGTGATGGGTCCTGGGGGCTGAACTCAGGAAGCAGAGAGTTGCATTCCTAGTCCTTTTAATTTTCAGATGAAATCTCAAAAAATTGTCCAGGCAGGGTTCAAATTTACAATCCTCTTCCTTGGCCTCTTTGGTATAATTACAGCTGTGAGTCACTATCACTAGCTTGACACATTTGCTTTTTGTTTTGTTTGTTTTTTAGTACATGTCTGCAATACAAAATGAGTATGTTAACTATGGGGTATTGGTACTGGTACATATGTACATCATGTATTGATCCTTTATGCTGATGTTAATCTAATTTTTGAGTTATATTCTGAAATAATGTAAAAGTATGCTTTTCTACTCAATTTCTTATGCCAAATAAAGTCATTAAATTTCAGGCAGCACTTATTTCTATGCTGTTAGCATGCCATGAAGAAAAAAGACCTACACAAATGAGAGGGAAAATAATATTTCACACATATAATGTCAGATATTGCCAAACTGGTAGGCCCTCAACCCTACTTCTTATTGTGTCTGTGAAATGCTGGGTAAGGTAAAAGTCAAAAGATTCAAGGAACTGGCCTAGAGAAATTAGAAGTGATCAATAATTTGATGATCAACAACTATTCAATTACAAATTCTATAAGGCTTTTAAAAGGAAGAAGACCTCTTGATATGAAGAAATTGCTTCTAAAAAAATGATAAAGGCAACCTTCACTCCACCTCAGCCTGGAGGGAATGTCCATTCTTTATCTCCTGTCTACACACATCTCCCCTCTACACAATTAGAGAAACGAATGCTTCCAAACAATCCACCAAACACTACGTAGGAAAAACTACTAAAGAAATACAGACACTTGGGTTGTAAATGTACTAAATGGTTTCTATTCTTTTTGGTCTTGACTTTCAAGGGCAGGACTCTTCTCTGGTTTCCTTGCCTCCCTGATCAACCAGGGAGGTCACTCTTTGCATCATAACACCAAAAAACTTCTAACTCTATCACCAAACTTTCTTTCATTTGCTCAAAAATGTTTACTGAATAGATATGACAGGCCAAACACTGAAATGGTTCTGAACAACACAAAGCTGAACAATTCAGAAAGTTCCCTGCTCTCACAGAGCCTTCTACCTAATAGCAAATGACATAGGAACATGCATCCACCTGATGTGCATGCTATCTGATATAAAACAGTGATCACTACTAGGATACAAACGGCACTGAAAGATGTAATTGAGAGTAATTAGAGATTCTAAAGCTTCTCTGAAGAAACTGACATTTAAACCAAAACTAAGTTGGATCTGGCCCTCTGAAAAAAAATCAAGAAAGGAATATTCCTCAGAAAACGATAAGTTGGAAAGTGTTACACAGGAGTGGCCTCATAGAGTATTTCCAAAGATCACTGTGGCTGCTATGCCGTGTATGAACTGCTGAAAGAAGTAGATTGAGCACAAGGCCTTGGCACTGATCCAGGTGACAGACAGCAATGACGGGATCTGTTTGGTTAGAAGAAAAATGGACTTAAAGTATGTTTTAGAATTTGATGCACCAATAGTTTAGATGTGGAAGACAGGAAATGAAGATTCTAGAGGCTTAGGTGCCATCCCATTTAGTCACGGATTCCAAGTCAAAAAGAACACTTTTTTGACTGACAGTCAAGTTTACTTACATTAGAAACAATAAATAACTTGGCTTTTCAAGCAAGTCCACCTCACACATAGTGGGGCATGACCTGATAATGTAAAAGCTAATTAAATAACAACTTAATAGTAAAACATTCTTAATTCCAAGAGTAAAAGCTTCTATGTAGTTTTGTTGTTACTGTTGTTGTTTACTTACATTTTCTTGAACTATAATTTCATAAGATATAAATGGAGACAGAAAAGTGAAATACTTTTTGGAAATTATGGTAATTTAATGGTATTAACTAGAAATCTCTCATGGTTCTCAGAAAAGGTATGACTTTGAAAAGGCTGGGGGGAGGTCTTCTTTTAAAAAATTTGGGAAGTCAGGTAGAACAGTGCATGCTTATAATCCCTGCTTCTTTGGAGGCTGAGGCAGGAGGACTGCAAACTGGAGGATAGCATGGACAACTTAGAAAGACCCTGTCTCAAAATTAAAACGACTAGGGGTGTATCAGTGGTATAGCATCCCTGAGTTTGATCCTCAGTACTGAAAGAGACAGATAGATAGACGCACCAGTTGGAAAACCGATAATGAATGGTAAGACCTTTGCTCTTTAAAGAAAAATTCAATGTAAAAAAAAAAAAAAAAAAAAAAAAGATGTTTAGGGAGCAAGACAGACTTTTAGATAAATAGAATAATGGATAAGGAGTCTAAGGAAAGATAATAATAAAAGGCTGAGGGAAAAAAAGATCCAAAACAAAGAGTTGAAAGGAAACCCTCAAGTGAAGGTTGTACTTCAGAGTTACAAGGAAATTGAGTATTATAACTGTAATTGTCATATTTCTTTATGCTCATTTAATGTAAATAATTCACTTTGTTTGGGGGGAGTATTTATTCTTGCTTTCGCATCAAGTTGTGGGAGGGGGTTGTCCTCATGGAAGTCACAGTCCTACTTTTAAAGAATAAGGTGGGTTGTTTCATAAACTATTCCACAATTTGAAAACACATGATTATTTAATAACTGAAATAAGAAAATCAGATTAACAAATACATTTAAGCACCATACTGCTGACACTATATCTTTATTTTTGCATTCATGCTAGCAAGCCAAAAAAATTTCATTTGTCTCATTACTGATAAAGTTACTGAAATGATGAATATTGAATTTCCTCACAGAAAACATGCCATTTTCTCTTTGTAATTAGCAAATCATCTGTAGAATGACATTTTGAAATTGTGAACATCCTGTACCCAAATCAAATTTCACCCACTGGCAATAATAAACACTAATGATTCTTATTTTTTTGAAGTTCTGTGTTGTTTGCTATAAAATGCATTTTTTAAAAAATGAAAACAAAGATCTTTGCCTGTCTTTACTGTTTTTTCTCCAGTGACTGAAGCAGTGCCTACAGAATAACATGTAACGTAAGTTACGATACAAATGTATTAATCATTAAGTAGCTTTACATCATTTATCTCTCTTGCTGTAATATACTTTACTACATGAACATACTGCTGTATTGCCCATTCTACTGTGAACATTCAGATATTATTCAGTTATATTTATACAAAAATGCTCCCATGAATCTTAGTATACTTGATACTTAAAACCCTATGCAAGTTCTGGGAATAAATGTCTAGGAACACAACTGTCAGTTGGTATGCAATTCTTGTGAGTCCTTTAAAGAAAAATGAAATTATTTGTTTTTCTTTATAATTATTATGATATTTACACAAAGCACTATCATCTCTTGATAGGATCTCTCTAATGACCTAACAGAATTTAAATGCAGATCCCATTCAAAATTTCACTGACATGGTATGGAAATTTTCTTATGAGATCATATCTCTCTCCTGCGTACCACTCTAATGAGTTTACATTATACTAAGAGGAGGAAAAAAACATAAGCACAGAAGTTCAGAATCCAAGTAGCCAGGCATAGTGGTGCACACTTACAATCCCAGCACTTGGGAGGCTGAGGCAGAAAAGATCAAGGCCAACCTTGGCTACATAGTGAGTTCAAGGCAAACCTGAAATGCATGGCAAAACTGTGTCTCAAAAGAAACAAATAGAAATGCATTATGAACCTAAAAAGTAGGTATGAGTAGCAAGCAGAAAAGCACATACAAGATCAAAATACATGGTGTGTGTAAGAAAGTAAGACATATTCTATTAATCTCTCTCAAAATATTCATATTGAACATACTTATCACACCATTTTGTCTGCTTTCTGAAGTAGTTCTAAAAGTCCTCTTTTATGAGTGGCTTTACAAGATGTGATCAAAAATATAGTGAATGCTACAAGTGAATGTCACCCTACAGAAAAAGCAGGCTAATAAAAATATTACAAGGTACCTACATCCACCTTATTCATAGGATCTGGCAACATGCAACTTCTGGCTCTTTCCCAAAGTCAAAATGGCTATAAAAGATAAACGCTTTGAATTAATTTTGGACACTGATATAGCTACAACAGCACAACTAAAGATAATGAACAGCAATTAACCTATCTTTCAAATAAAGTCAACTTCATTATCCTTCAGATAAAGTAATTAAATTCAAACACACAATATAAATACAATGTCTAAGAGTTCAATCAAAAATTAAGAAATATATCAAGAGGTAAAATGTGATCTCGATTGGAAGAAAAATAGTCAACAGCAACTCAGAACTAAAGAACCTTAAAACAGCTGTCACAAACATTACAGGTTAAGTATTCTTTACCCAAAATTATCAGGGCCAGAAATATTTCATATTTCATAGTTTTCTAGATTTTGGAATATTTCCATATATTTTACCAATTTAGAATCAAAAACCCAAAAATCTAAAATCCAAAATGCTCCATAATCTCAAATTTTTAGAGCATGGGCAAATCCAAAACTTTTTGAGCTGTTCACACTCGATTTTGTAACATTTCAGATTTTTGGACTAATGATACTACAACTACCACAAATTACAGCTACTACAAGTATAGGAGAAATTAAAGGTTAAAGAAATAAACATCATGAGGAGAGAAAAAGATAAACTTTAAATGAAACTGTTAGGTGTGAAATACAAATAAAATGATTGAAAGGGGGGGAGTCCAACAATGTATTAGAATTATATACCATAACTGACTGTGATTTATTCCAGGTATGTAAGTCTGATTCACTTAATTCAATTAATTCACTTAATTCAATTAATGTAACTTATCACAATAACAGGCTAAAGAAGAATCTTATATTCACACCAACAGATGCATAAAAGCATTTAATAAAATTCAACACTCACTGAGTTTAGAAAACTAGAAACGGAGGTAAATTTCCTGCTCTTGATGAAGAATATCTATCAAAATCTTTAGCTAATACCATATTTAATGGTGAGAATTTGAATGCTTTCTCCTAAGATGAAGAATAAGGCACGTATACGCCCCCACTACCACTTCTGTTCTATATACTACTACAGTATGTCAAGAACATAAAGAAAAAATCAATATAAATGAATCAAATTATAGTAGTCTATGCCAAAAAATCATAATGTAAATCTGAAAAAACTTAGAAATGCACAATCATAAAGTTAAAATAATAAAAAATTAAAAAAGAATTATCTGCCCATACCCCTAGTTCAGAACTCTGCCCCAACTTCTGGAAGTATTGGCAATTGACAAATGACTTGAGCTCAGCTTTTTAAGGTCTTGTCCCATCCCAGGGAGAGGCCATACCCAGTATTAATTGAAATTATCAGGTATACAAAGAGTGATTGAAAAATAACAATTAAATATTTCTGCCTCTTCTCCAAAATCAAAATGATCATGAAAGGTAAATATTTTGAATCAGCTTAGGACACTCAGGCAGCCAGGATAGTACAACTAAAGACATTAATAAGAAGACATTCAGAACTGTTTCAGAAAGTGGCAAGAACGATGATGCGACAAGTATGCTGGGGAGGGGAGTGTTATGATCAGCCAAGAGTGTTCTCTGTAGGGTTGAGGTCTTTGTTGACAAAGAATCTCATCCCAATTCATCTCTTCCCTCAATCCAGTCTCCCTCACTCCTCAAAGATGTTGGGAAGCATTTCCCCAATAAACTTCCAGAGACAGTCTGTCTTCAAAGCATTCTAAAATTGTAACAGAGAAGCACATTGAAAACAGTATTATGATGACATAAGCAAGAGATAGCATTAGCTTAAATAAAGACAGTAGCAGTGAAAATGGAGAGAAATGGATAAACTTAAGAAATATTTAGGAAATGATCCTTAATGATCTACAAAAAACATAATGAGATACAATGAACTGCAAGTGATGAAAGCAAGCCTGAAACCTTTCTACTTCCTGTCTCTGTAAGTAGTTACACTGCAGATGGTAAATTCTCCATTTTAGGTCCCATAGAAAAATCTTCTCTTACCCTACAACTTACCTAGTAGGAAGAAGAAATGTACCATAAATATTTTGTTATTTCACATCACAAGGAAAGGGCAATAAAAATGGGGTACACTTGAGCACTGATAAACCAATGAGAGTTGCACAGAATCAAGTAAGAACTAGCACATTACTCGCAGTGTTCAAAAAAATCTAATTTAGAATCTGTTGGGAAATTTGGATGCAATGTGCCATTTGGCCAAAATGAAAAATGCCTACTGTGGATATAAACAAGGAGTTTAAATTCCAACAAATTATAGAGATATAAATTCAATCATGAGTGCATTTATTTGTTTTGTATTATAGACATATAAATTCAATCATGAATGCATTTATTTGTTTTGTATTATTTGATTGTAATTTTCCACTGATCTTATTGTTGTCTTGGTTTCAAATTAGGTATAGTTAGTTTAGTTACATATAATTTAAAGTGAAACATTTAGTTTAGCACAATTCAGACTGAAGTGATGCACATTTGTATCAGCAGTAGTTGGGATCTGTAAATTACCTAACAAACAGTAAACATGTATATGTTGCAGTTCAACTATGAATTATCTACATTTCTACTGTTACTACCTCCCAAAAAAGGTAATTCTGAGTGAGTTTTCCCACTAGCCAATGAAAAGCTGTAAACTGAGCACAGAGTATTTTCTTTCCTCAGTTGGCCTTATACCTATATAAATGCATAACTATATATTTATAGTTTTATTTGTTAAATATATATTTGATCAATAAAGTACAAATTTATAAACATGTTCTATTAATGTATTACATGATTTAAATAACATCAAATGTAATATTTAATATAATGTATTTAATGATTCATTAATTTATATTTAACATTAGCAGTAAATGTAATATATTAAATATATTTAATTTAAATAGAATAAATCAATATAATAAACATAAAGAAATCATAAATATATATTATAAGCTAAAATATATCAAAACCCAACATCAGTGATTTGGTAGAAGTAACTACATAGAATAACTGACTTTGTTGGTCTATTGCCCTCTGCTCAGGTAAATAATAGACCCTCCCAACCCTGTTCCATGGATCAGAAATCAGTGTACAAACAGAACTGAAGCCATTCACAGCTTCCAAACAAATCAGTGTTTATTTACATTGCAATATGTTTCCACATTATGTAAAACTATTATACATAGTTTTTTCCAATCAAGTAATAGAAAAAAGACAAGGAAAAAGTAAGCAAGAATAAACAATAAACTGGCCCTGAAGCAAGGCCAGCAGATTGCTGTAGCTGCTGGTTTCAAACAGGAGCCTAAAGAGAATTCTTTCTGGGGTCTGTTGGCCATTTCAGAACCTTGGAAATGTAATGGTCAATTCATCAGAAAGAAATAGCAGGTGAATATGGCGTATTTTAGGGGGCCTGCAGAGGAGAGACCCTGGCGCCTCAGGATCTGTACCATGCGGTTGACTTGGGAACAAGGAGCTCCTCCCCACTCTGGGGAGTGGCTGTGAGCCTGCCGGCGCGTGGGCTGAGAATCATACATCTCATGTCGTCCTGTCCCCTGTCCCATGTCCCTCCCCAGTTAACTGCACATCTTGTGAAAAGACTGGCTATGGTATTTAGTATGAGCTCCCCATATGCAAAGATATGGATAACCATTTGGAAGAAAACAAGAGACAATATGACAGATAGCGAAGATCTCTGGTTGTCTAGCTTTGAAATTTATGCTTTCTTATGTCCCGTTCTGTTCTGTTTTGTTGTGTTTAATTTTACCCCCTTAAAAGAAAATTTTAAAAAATATATAAAAAGAAAAAAAAAGAGGGGAAAAGAAAGTGCTCTAAAGGATATAACTGCACATATGTTTAAGTGTGTAAGATAGATGACCATATTACTGTTTTTGTTAGACTGTTGAGCAGAACTGTTAACAGTCTCACTGTTTGAATGTCTACTTTGTATCCTTTAATTTTGTAACTTGAACAGCTATTTCCAATGATGACAATGTTTTTGTTTTTGTTTTGTTGTTGTTCTTTTATTTGTTGCCTTTGGAATTCTGTATTGTTGCTACCCTTTTTCTGTTTTGTGTGTTTTCTTTTTTGTTTTTTCTCTTTAAATAAGATTTTAAAAAATTTAAAAATTAAAAAAATTAATAAAAAATAAAATTAAAAAAAAAAGAATGAACAATAAAACAAGAGAAAAGGGGCTGGGGATATAGCTCAATGGCACAGCGCCTGCCTGGCAAGAGCAAGGTCCTGAGTTCAATTCCCAGTACCCAAAACAAAAAAACGAAAGACAGAGAAAAGAACATGAAGGACTGAAAAAGAGAAACAGTGAAGCAAATATAACAGTAAAGCATAGGATAAGATCATATAAAATTATGCTTAAACCCAAATGTATATGTTGGAAAAGAAAATTGTAAGTTCCTATATGTTTAACTTAGTCTCTCAAAGCCAAGACACCCAAAGTTAAAAGAGAAAGTGTTTACTTTAAGAGATACCAGTCCACAGTCAGCTGGTTCCAAGGCAAGGTGGCATGGCAGAGGGGCATGGCAGAGGACAAATAGTCCATGGCAGGGCAGGTAGGAAACAGAAAAGCCATGAACAGCAAGCAGCAAGCTCCCTTTCCCTTTTATTCCATCCAGGCTACAAGCCTATTGGCTGATGCCAGCCCTACCCAGTGTGAGCCTTCCCATTATCCACATCCAGAACCATGTTACACCAATCAGTGAACTAATTTAGTTATCATATAGCGTTCATGCATATTTATGTACCCTACATCCAGCCACCTCCCAAAACTCCCAGTTATGCGTATAACGGCTTTGGAGGAATATTCAGAGACAAGCCATAACACCATATAATGGTGAAAAAGAAAAAGTAAAGACTACAAGGCATATGTTTCCATCTCCCAGAGATACTATTCTAAATGCAAATGACTGTATTACTTTAATATAAACATTCTACACTTTTATGTTTTTGGTGCTATAGATTGAATCCAGAACCTCACACATAGTAAATACATGCTCTATTACTGAACTACACTTCCATCCCCACACATCATTCCATAATGTTTCACAAAGAATATTTTACACAAAAATCTTCAGTTACAACCAGCCTCATATATGAACAACAATATACAGAAAGAATATTTTAATACAATTTTCAACAGAACTTTCATTTAGACATTTTTTACTAAATCTCTTTGGATATTAAGCCTATCTTCTACTGAGGACCAAACTGGCAAATAAATGAAAAGAATATACATTTGTTATGAAGGTAAAAATTATAATTATTTTCCGAAAGTTACTTTATATAACTTTAACCACAGAACTGTAAACAACATGAAAATATTTCTAAGCATAGAATGGTGAAAATACAGATTTCAGGACTCGCCAAGTATTTCTATCCCTCTTAAATGTAAAAAAATTTGTTCCTTTATATAAACAGATAAACTTTTTAAAATTTCATACTATATCAATAAGAAGATGGAAAGAATAAGCAAAGAAAAATATCCAAGATAGAGAAGAAAGGTCTACTATAGTCCCTACACACTAATCAGAAACAGGCAAGGCAGTCACAAGACTATCACAAAGAAAGATCACAAATGCAAATCCAGTTTGGTCAAATGGCAACTTAGCAAGACTGTCTCAGATTTTAAAAAGGACTAAGGAATAAAGCTCATTGTGAAGGCCCTGGGTTTAATTCCCAGCAATTAAGGAAGCAAAAAGACAAACAGAACTCATCTATTACAAAGAATCCCAAACTATTTTAAAAGAACAGCCATCCATTTAGACAATTTGCTCAAATTTGGTTATTGCTTTCCTTTCAACAATTTTTTTTAATTAGTACCAGGAACTGAACTCAGGACCTTGAGCTTGCCAGGCAGATGCTGTGCCACTGAGCTATATCCCCATTCAACAATTATTTTTAATTCAATCACCACTATCCTCTTTTTAATAGTTACATGAGGAAAATGTACATTCTACTGTTACTGGTTCAAATGGTCTATACACATCAACAATGTCTGTTGCTTTGGTCAAGTGCTCTAGTCTCTTAACAAGTTTTTGTCCATGTGGTCTGTCTTTACTTACAGGGTAGTAGGAAAGTCTTCACCTGCTAGTATAGAACTATGTCTCTCTTCCTTCAGTTCTGCCAGTGTCTGTTTTTATTTGGGGGGGGGGATATATATTTTGGAGTATATACATCTATAATTGCTAAGCAATATATAAACTTCATTTGCCTCTTATAATAGTTTCTGAGCCAGCTTGGTGGCACAAGTATGTAAGCCTAGCACTTAGGTGGCTGAGACAGGTAGACTGCTCAAATTCCAGGCCAGCCTGGGCTACAGGGTGAGTTCAAGGCCAGCCTGAATTACAAAGTGAGACCCTGTATTGGAAAGAAAGAAAAGAAAAGAAAAGAAAAGAAAAGAAAAGAAAAGAAAAGAAAAGAAAAGAAAAGAAAAGAAAAGAAAAGAAAAGAAGAAAAAAAGAAAAAGAAAAGTAAAAAAAAAAAAGTTCCACGCTCAAAGTCTATTTTATCTAATATTACTATAGCCATCCCAGCTCTCTTTTGGATACTGTTCTCATGAGCTATCTTTTTTCCAGCTTCTAAAAAGTCTCTAAAACTGAAATGAGTTTCTTGTACATAGCACACAGTTGGATTATTTTTTTTAATATATTCTGCATGTATAAGATATTCACATATACTAGGATGGCAATAATTAAAAAATAACAAAGCCTGGTGTAGTGCCACACACCTATAGTCCCAGCACTTGAGAAGCTGAGGCAAGGGGACTGCTGTGAGTTCAAGGCCAGCCTAGATACATAGTGAGTTTAAGGCCAGCCTGAACTACAGAGTAAGACTCTCTCTCAAAAGAACGCCCCTCCCAAAAAAGAACAAGCTGGTAAGAAATTGAAAACCTCTTTTGTTCCTGCTAGAAATCTAAAATGACACAGTGATCATGGAAAGGAATTTAATAGTTCCTCAAAAAAGTTATCACATAGCCTACCAATTCCACTCCTACTTTATATAAGTCAAAATAACTGAGAACAGACATGTAAGCAAAAATTCACACATTTACAGGTACACTATTTACAAAGGTCAAAGGTAGAAACAACCTAAACATTCACCAACACGTGGCATATGAACAGAATATTATTCAAACATAAAAAGGAATTAAATTTTGATACATGATGAACCCTAAAAACACTCTTAACTAAACAGATACAAAGTTTATATACTGTGTATTATTCCACTATATGAAATATCTATAATTGATTCATAAAGACACAAAGTAAATTAGTGGCTGCTAGGGACCAGGAAGAGAATGAGGACTAAATACTAATGCATAGCAAGTCTCTTTGGGGAGTAATGAAGATGTTCTGAAGTTAGACAGTCATGACAGCCACACAGTGAGTTCAAGGCCAGCCTGAATTACAGAGCAAGACCCTGTTTTAAAAAAAATAGTTTCACACTCAAAATCTATTTTGTCTGATATTACTACCTTGTGAATAAATTTAAAAACAATGAATGGTACACTTTAAAAGGCTGATTTTACAGTATTTAAATTTTATCTCAATTTTTAAAAATCTAATCATTAATATAACAACTCAGAATAGGGTGCCTCCAGGACTAAGGGTGAGAAGGGATGGAACATGAAAGAGCTCTCTGGAGTGACAGTAATGCCCAGCATCTTAGTGGAGTTCGGAGTACAGAGATATATGGAAATAACAAAATAAGAAAATACAGACTGATTTATTCACATTACTACATGCATATTTTGTACTAAAATAAAACTGTACATAAATACTTAATTCAATTAATGACACATGTTGGAGTATCTCCTTCTCCTTCCCTCTATAACAGGGATGGAAGCCAGGGCCTTTTGTACACCCAAAGTGGAACTGTATTTGGTGCAACATCTATCAGAATGTGCAATTTACTTTAAACATACAGCAAAATAAGATAATTTAAGATATGCACAGATAAGTGATAACTTAGCTAGTTAATAATGGCATCTTGATGCTGAATGTATACAGACCATAAGTTCTTTCACAATGCTATATGACTTCAACTTTTCAAAATAAAATTTGGGAAGAAGATCAATGAACAAGTAAATTATTGCAAATCATGAATACTACTCAGAAAGTTATGGTCACACAACAGAAAAACTAGGTAACAAGAGTAGAACATCTCCTGAAGACATAAAACTGGGTAATAACAACATCTTCTCCTGAAGACATAACATTTAAGCAAAGATACAAAGACTAAGCAAGAATCTTCCAGGTCTGCTCTGTTCTGATTTCTCCCCAAACAGGCCTCCAAAAAGTCCTAAGGCTCTGAAAGTTGATGTATTCAATTAAACCAATATGACTGAAGTACACAGGCAAGAAAAGGAATAGCATAAAACAAGATCAAAGAGAAAAGCAGGCACGAAATTACATGCAAAATGTAGTCAGAGCAAGAAACTGTGTTTTATCTAAGTGAAACAGTAAACATCAGAGGGCTTAAAGCTGGGGTGGGGCAGGATGGGATAATCTCATCCCATTGCCCTAGTTCTTTCACATTTTAAAACTTAAAAACACATGAAGAAAGACTTTGACTTTTTTTTTTTTTTTTAAAGAAAGGTCAAGAACTATTTGTCACAATCTTTGCAAAAGACAATAGTATTCTGGAGGAGAGCAGTGGTCCTGGAGATAGTACTGAACCTGGGACAAACACTGAATGAAAGACTGAGGGTACCTTCAAATATAGATTTACAATAGGATAATGAGGGAAAGAGGCTTATATGATGGATGCTGGATTTTTGCTTAAGCAAATGGTGTGACATTGAGATGTGGACACTGTAGGAGAAGAGGATTTGTAGGATGGTAGACTTCAGTATTGGAATTTTTAATTTTAAATTGAGCATAATTTGTGATTGTGAAAAAGATAGGCAAAGACACAATTATAATGGCCTGAAAGTTGTTAAAAGACAGGCTTAGGTTTACAATATCTTTTCCTTCCAAGAATCAATGTTTATTTGCTTATATGAAGCACCTTTGGTCCACTAAAAAGATCAAACTTAAATGGACATCAAGATTACCCATTACTGTTATCTACAACTGGGATTACAGATAAACTAGGAGTTAATAGCCCTATTTCTCTAAAATTAGAGGTCAAAGGAAAAACTTAGAGGAGTGCAAATGAGGCAGACAAGGGAGTCCAAAAACCAAATACATTAAGTAACATATTAAGTCTTAACTATCTCTCACCCCAGTCAATGATCAGACGTTGCCTGCTTCTTTAATTCCACATATAAAATGCTTAAGTACCTTATAGTCTTTTACACCAAACAATGATTCAAATTTTAGCTCTCCTCCTGAAATCTCATTAGCCAAAGTATAATGAAAGATCCATGGTGTTAAGAGCCAAAGAAATCCAAATTTAAACAGTAGCTCAGTGACCTTGAGCAAATTACTTAACATTTCTAATCCTTAGGTTCCTATAAATGTAAATGAAAATAATTAAACACAAGAATGAGCATTAGAAATAACATCTCCAAAGTGCCTAGCACATGGAAAAAACTTTTATAAATATGGGCTGCTATTATGTAAAGACGCCTAAAACATCAATGCTGAAAACAGTTACCAACTTTAGCAGCAAAGATTTCTGTTTCCAGAAAAACACATACTGGAAATAGGGGACCACATAAGACAGGATCAATTTCATTTTTACCATATAACAGAAAAAAATAAAAGGAATCTAGGAAAGGATGATACATATGTACAAATGGATAGCTTTGAATATTTCATAATTCAGTTGTTTAAAACAAGGAACACAGTTTCCCATAGACTCAACATTAGTTTATCTATTAGATGAACTCAAAATGGCCTGTCATAATCATTTATAGTTAAGGTGTAGTTAAGATGTGCTATTTCCAATAAAAGTAGTAAAAACATTGATGAATGACTAAACAACACAAAACCAAAAGACTTTAATAAAATGTAATTTAATTTCTTTTAGACACAAGTACGTTAAGTAGGAAAAGGTTTTATGGGAGACTTCTGTGGTGATTTAGAATGGGTTCTCAGGAAAATTCCAAAAGCTTTAAAGAAGCTGATGGTCCTAGTTCCTTACGATGCTTTATTTGACCTTAAGTTTTATGGCTTCCCTTTTTTTTTGTATAAGCAAAATACTAGTACACTTACACTTAGTAGTTATGATTGTGATCTTCAATTCACAAGTGAGGGAATGAAAGCAAAAAAAGGCAGAAAATTAAATAGAATCAGGAGGACATGCTCAAGAATAAAGAAAAGAAATTTAGACTGAACTTACGGGACACCAGCAAAGGAAAAAGAAAAAGAAAAAAAAACTGAAAAAGCAGTAAAGTCCAGCATTAAAATATGGAAGAAAGATGGCAAAGTAATGAGAACTGATCAGATAGAAGCCATTATGAAGAGCTATTTACCTTAAAAATCACAGGTTATAAAAATGGTAGAAAAACCCACAAAAACAAGCAAAGTGATTCACAGACTACCATTTAGTCAAAGGAAATACTCACAAGTTGATAATTCGTAATTCAAAATGTGGCACAACAATGTAACTCTAGAACTTTCTTCTAATCTTTTATTATTACCCTAAAATTCTCCAAGTATTGTTTTTCATTACAATGATAAATAGTATTGTTATGTCCTATTAGGTAGGTGACTAGAATGAGGAGTTTTAAATTTTATATAATAGAATACAACTAAACTATTTTAGGAAAGTTGCCTCGAAAGCAAAAGATACATTACATGCCTCTTACCAATGAAGGGTGCCAAAGATTTCAGACTTTTGACATATTCAGCATGTAGCAAATATTACTGTGAAATATTGAAATTGTTTTTGAAAAGGTTGACAATTCTGAATAAATTATTAAGAGATGTTGCAGATGAACAAAGTAAGATTTTTTTTCTGATGGCAGAGTTTTAAATCCAGGGAATTTTTGCAAAGCAATAAAATAATAAGAAACAAGATTGAAATAATTTAGCCAGACTAAAAAGACCAATGCAATAAGCCAAATAACTTTTTAAATCACTAAAGAACTGTTATTCTAGCCTGTTCTAATTTGCAAAGAATGTACTTATTAATAGGACTGATCACTTTCAGGCCAATATTTCTACATATTACAGCTATATAAATTTTGCCAAATCAAATACTCTCAAACTACAGATTATTTAAATCAGAACTACAAAGAAATGTTACTACGGAGGCTGAAAAAGTTGGACATAGGAATCGTAGGGTATTTTAAAATGGTTGTGAATCCCTGTAAGCACTGTCTAACTTCTCTCATGTGCTACACATTTCTTTCAAATGTATAGAAATATTGCTTCAGCTAATAAATTTGTAATGTTTCTAACAGCTTTGTTAATCCATGGTAACAGTATGCTCTTACACATTTTCTCAATTAGCAGATGCAAAAAATAACAATTGTTTTCATGAATATCACAAACTTTTTTTATTAAAATGTATAATAGTCTTAAAATAGTCTCTAATTTACCTTTTACTCCATTCATAACATTCAGTCCTACATTCTATCTTATATTTCCTAGCAAGATAAAATTTTAAAATTTAATATTTTAGGAATAGGCAAAACTTGAAGAATCTTGTCAAACATGTTATCTTTAATCATATATGTATTTAACTTTATAAACCTTATACTCAACTGCTTACATACAAATTTAAATTAAATCTAACTTTAAAGATTTTTATGACAATTCCTTCTTTTAATTAGCTGGTGAATTCATCTTACAAAAGATGCCTAATTACTCTTTAAAGTCCATTTTCATAATAGGATATAGTAATACAACTGACAAATTCTTTGGAGCAATAAGTAATCAGAAACCTAAAACTACTAAAATAATGTTTGCTTTATGGGAATTACTTATTACATGTTTACTCAGCTGAATCTGCTGAAAGACACAGAAACCCTACGAAAGTTAATTTAAGAACTTACCAATTTCCCTCGCAATTCTGACAGCTTCATCTGCATCCTGTAACAGCAGGAAATGAGACTCAACATTAATCCCATGAGGCATTGCACAATGTCTTTAGGGCAGTCATATATTGCACTACTGTCTCCTCTGATTCATTTAATGTTCAATTTTACAACCTTCTAACTCTTTTCATTCAGAGAAATGTAAAATTAATACCATAAGTGGAATGTAAATTCTACCTCATCATTATTATATTAAGAAACTCAAAGGGGTTTGAAATAAGCTGGCAGGAAGCACTACCACAGTTGCCAATGATTTGGTGTAGTTGCTGGGATTTAATGGCAGAATTTGGATGTTTACAATCAATACTGAATCATAAATCAGATCATTAAAGCTTGTCCACAGCTAGCTTGTTTCTAGTATTTATAGATCATGTTTTCCTAGATTCTGTCAGCAGGGGGAGTTGATTCTCTATTGTTTGGGAGGAGCTTGATCAATCTTCCAGAAATAAAAAAGTAACTTTCCAGTATCTGTGGAAATTACCAAATTTTAAAAATTTTTTATGGTAATCTCCTTTACCTTTTTGGTCTTACCTTTTATTTCTTCTTTTTCAGGTACATAGTTCATCTTATACATAAATGAAAACCTTAAATTTAAATGAAGCGGAGCCACAAAACTCCATGGGGGAAAATACAATGCCTTCCCAAACAGTTTGGTACAAAGGAAAAGTTTACTGATATAAGGATTAGTTACTGCTAACTATCAACTAAGGCCACTTGTACCTCTAAGTAGCTGAAAAGGCAATAAGTTCCCTTGAATCTAAGTCATTCATTGATCGTTAACTCTTACCTAACACTGAGCAAAGAATACTCCTGACACATTTCCCATACAACAATGAAGACAATACTGAGCTCCAAGCTCTTTTTTAATTCTACTTTTTTAAGCTGAATGACAGAAAATAAACTATCAAAAGTGTTCTTGAAAAGACCAGCTGGTGAGTATGCCTAGACTTAAAAAAAAAAAAAAAAAACCTTCAAAATACTGAAGTGAAGCTTGTTATCTTTAAACTTTTAAGATAATATCTTTAAAATGTAGAACAACCATGTGATTAATCTTCCTCTAAATCAAAGGTAAGATGTTTGTAACTGGTTCGTTTATGTCTAATAAAAAAAAAATCTTCCTTAACAGTCTTCAGTACCCCCCCAAAAAAAGTCTTCAATACCTAATAACATCCCCTGAATAAGGAGGTCGGCAGGGGAAGTTGTCAGAAAAATTTAATTTCCTTTCATTAGTCAGTCTGCTCCACAAATAGGTGCTTGTTAAGTTCAAAGCACTTCTGAAAGCGACATCAGTTTTAAGTCTTTTCTACTTCAAGCAGTCACATCTGCTAATGAGATTTTCCAAATAACAATTGTTTTCAAGTCTGAGATAAATCTATATCCTCCACCCAACAGCACCCCCAAAATCAAGGTTTACTGCTTTATTACACCTTGCTGTTTTCATTGACCCTACATTCTCCAAATTTTAGCTTAAAAAGATAAAAATCCATGAAAAGGGTCACTTAAGAATGTTAGTGGTTTCCACACATTGAATTGGAAGGTTCTTTGTTCCAGCCAGTGACAGTTATTGGAGAATACTTGCTTTTAATAGCCTCTCTGTCAGGAAGTGTTAAACCTGCCAAATGCAAACAATTAGGGCCTCGAACAAAATGCAGGAAGAGTGATGGCTGGTGAAGACTGGATTATAATAAGCCTAGAAGGAAACTTTTAACATTTCTTTCAAATGTGTATTAGTATATTTGTCAAAGATAACCTCAGAGAAATTAAACTGCTATCCAAAGGAATAGTTTCCAGAGGGAACTAAAAGTTAAGTTTTAAAGAATAACTCACAGAATTCATTGGACAGATTTTGCCATTTACTTACATATACATACTATAGATGTGTTACACACATATAAAAAAAACTGTATTTACACATAGCACAACTTCTAAAAACTCTTAACTGCCACAAATATAGTACTTCTATAAGATACCTGCCACAAAACAATTTTAACTTTTAACTAATCAGTGTAGTTAAGTTCTCTTACTATGAAAATCAAATTTTGTGAAATAAACTTTCACGTAAAACCAAATGCCCTTAAAAATTAACTTTCATTTGTCACTCATTTATCCTCCACAAAACTTTAATGAAGACCTATTACATACTAAGCTTTAGAAATTCTATTATTAGCTTCACAAATAAGTTACTAAATACACTCAACTGCAACATGACCTTTCTGCACATTTATTTTATTACTGGGCTACATAAAATTACTTTTGAAAAGCTAAAAATGCCCACATAGCTCCAAATGCTACTGATAAATGATGCTGTAAAACTTTGAGGTAAAGTTACAAGCAAAAAAACTATAATAAAACCAAATTTTCAAAGAATAGAAAAAAATTTCAAAGAATAGAAAAAAGACCAATAATCATTAGAAAAATGGGCAAATGGTTAAGTAAGTTCAAATAAAAAGAAATCCAAAACGATAGCATATGAAATACGTTCAATCTTAGTCATAGTTACAGAACTACAGATTAAGACAATTAGAGCTAATCTTCACCTAGCAAATTAACTTCTGATCATGGGCAAGAGTGGTGACTTAATGATAAATAAGCACTTCTCACATTTAGTATCATAGAAAATGGTGCAACGGTTTCAAAAACAGTCTGAGGATGCGAGTCTCTTGATCTAGCAGCTTCACACTTAGAAAGTTACCCTATAGCTATTCACATGCGCATGCATACAGAGGACATATAAAGGAATTTATTATTTTCAGTATGTTGGTATCTTGATAGGAAATATCAGAAACAATTTAATAGGCCTTCCCTTCAATAGTGAAGTAGTACCACAAATAGTACAGATTAAAATCGAACACTGTATGGCCTTGAAAAATATAAGGATGATCCTGCCTGCCTGCCTACCTGCCTGTATATTAGTAAAACAGAACTGGTAAAGTTGGTTCATTTTGCGAAATTTGGTATACACATTTAATATGCCTTGATCATTTTCAATTCCATTATTCCTCTCTCCCTTTCCTCCTCATTCCCCAATCCTTTTTCCCATCTCTATACATCTACTTTCCAGTTTCCTGTCATCTCTAAGACAACAATGTTCTTTTATTCACGTTAAGATGGCAATACACTTCTGAATAAATGCATGGATGAGCAGCTATAAAAACTCAGCTTAAATTACTGCTCAAATGTAAGATTAAGAGTTGGGGAGGAAAGAAATGAGAATAGCAGGACATTTCTGTAATATCAGCCAATAAATTGGGAGGTTGAGGCAGGAGGATGGGAAGTTTGAAGTCAGCCTAGAAAACGTATCAAAATAAAATTGAAAAAAAAAAAAGAAGAAGAAGGAGAAGGAGAGAAAGAGGAGCTTGGAATACGGTTCAATCCCCAGTAACAAGAGAAGGAAGGAAGGAAGGAAAGAAGGAAAGAAGGAAGGAAAGACAGGGGGCAGGGGAGGGAAAGGGGAAGGGGAAGGAAAAGGGGAAGGGAAGAGAACGAAAGGAAAGGAAAGGAAATAGGAAGGGATCGATGAATGGACAGAGAGAGAAACAGATGAAGATGACGAAATAGACAATGAGGAGTGAAGAGAAGCCAAGAGTCCAGTGGAGTTGGGGAAGAGGAACTTTTATTTAGCATTATATACCCTCAGGAACTTCTTATATATCTTGGAAGAATGGATGCTCAGCTCAGCCAGGAACTCCTTCCCTTTCCAAATCAACTCATACTAAGACAAGCCACGTACTGGGTCCTGAAAACAAGAGGGGCAGGCGGAAGGGGGGCAACAGGACACTGTCCTGGCTGCCATGTAATTTACGGGTTTATGGAAAAGATGGACCTCAAACTGAGCCCACAAAGCAGCTAAGAAATCATGTTAGTGATGCATATTACATAGAAGTGGTAAGAGGGCCAGGGATATAGCTCAGTGGCACAGCACCTGCGTCGCAGGCGTGAAGTCCTGAGTTCAATTCCTGTTATCAAAAAAGAAAAGTAGACTGTGAAACTCATTCCAGAGACACTGGCTTAACACAGAAGTGATAAAGAAGACATGTGACAAGAAAAGGATCTCAAATTCAGAAACAGATTCCTGGACATCTTTTCAGGAATGGTAATTTTGAAGAGAGACCTAATTCATGCAAGGACGGTGAAATACAGAATGGCTGGGGTCTCTACAAGTCACATTAAAGACAGTGAACTTTAGCTTAAAAGCAAGGCAGTGAAGAGCCTCACTCTGGCTGCATTTTGAAGAATTGGCATATTATTTTCTTATTTATTATGAATACTGCCTAACTTGTCCATCCTTTTAAAATGTAAGCTCCCTAAAAGCAGAAATCCGTGTCTAGATGGTTCAGTATTGCAAATTCCTAGAATACTGCTTAGCATGTAGGAGACTCCAATGAACAGTGTAGAAGAGGCAAATGAAAGAACAAATGAACAAAGAAACAATAAGAGGGATCTGAGGAGTGTGCATGGGAAGGAGTATTAAAGGTGAGAGAAAAATGACTATTCTTATTGGATTCAGACAAGACATGCTTTTGGTTTTACCTAAATGCTGCTTTTTTTGGGAAAGCATTTCCAGTTCTCCCTATCCCGCTTATACATCATTGCAATGTGATTGCATTGCACCCTGTCCTTCAATTGTGACAGCCTCACTACATTTAATCTCCATGAGGGAAATGACTAGTGTGGTCTTGCTCTATACAGAATCCCCAGAGCTTAGCAAAGTGGTATATACGAGCAACACATTATTTGTTTAACAAGCACCTATCCATCAGCTTCCATAAAAAATAAGTCTGTTATGATAAGATACACTGTCAAAAATGCCAATGCAAGTACTCATCTCCAAAAGATTAATTTTTTAAGCAAGTAAGTTACATCCAAAGTGTATGGTGGCCTACTCAAATTGACACTGATGATAGCAAGTGGTTCAGAGTAGGAACTCGAGAGTTGAGTTTCAGTTTAAAACCAAGTACATCCAATGAAATACTGCTGATATTAGGCAAAGCCCAGTATTTGCCCTTGTTTCTCAGTCAAGCACATTTTTTCACGGTATCATGTATCTTCCAAAGTTTGAAACATAGGTTTCAACTTCACAGTTTGAAATCCTTTCTTGTATGTATACTCGGCAAGGACTATAATATGGACCTACATACCCAGCCTTATTTGTAGTTTTTAAGTGAAGTGTTTCATTAAATTAAAAAATTAAACTTCATATGGCAGTAAGTTTTCAAATAGAAGAGCTACAGGTTAAAGCACGTTAAAAAGTAAGAAAGTTGAAATCCCAGCACTCTACAAAGCTGAGCCAGGAGGACTAATAGTTCAAATTCAGCCTGGGCAATTTGGAAACTTAGTGAGACCCTATCTCAAAATTAAAAAGGGCTGGGAATTCTCAGTGCAAAGCTCTGTGCAAAGCTCAGTGCAAGCTCAGTGCAAAGGCCCTGGGTTCAATCTCTAGTATGGGGCAGGAGAAATGTATTTCAATTTACAGATGTTAAACTACTTTATTATTTTTATTAATATATGTTTGCTGTACATAATGATTACATTCATCATGGGGAATTAAAAGGTACATGACACATCTCAATTCGTTTTTCATCCCCTCCCTCCATCTCGTGCTCTTCTTTCCTTTTGCAAAAGATCTATCTCCTTGTTTTCTATTATCTTTATTTTATTTTGCTCTTTATATTATTTATGCTTTGAGGCCAACAGGCTTGCATTCTGTGACTGTCATCAAGTGACTAGTGTTCCTCTGTAGAATTCAGTTTTCTTATCTGTAAAATGGACACAAGAAGAGTACCTACAGCATGTATTACTGGGAAGATGAAATTAAGTAAGGCTGAATAGGACACACCAGAATAGGACCTAGCCCACAGTACACATACAATTAAGTTTTGTGATCTGTAATAAAATGAACAGCTTGTCACCCCAAGCTACAAGTTTGTTCCCTTTTTGCCTGGACTTACTTGTTACATCCTATCCTCTCCTTCGAACTTTTATACCATAGAACTAATACTAGAACTTCAACAGTAGAAGAACTAGGAACTTCATCTCTTAGAACATACCAGATCACATAATCTATGAACTGCTGGTGAGCAAGGAAAAACCTACAACAAAGGACAGCCAGCACAATCATTCTCCCCACATATTAAACATCCAATATATTTTTATAGTGATGATAGTATCAAACTAACTCATCCAAAGTCCAGGCTACAATTCTTTCTTGCTTGCTACAGCCAATTACTAACCTTCACTTCTCTATTCTCTGAATGAGAATCCTATTATTCATTCATATGGAAGCTACTTGAGAGTTTATTTTCTCAGTGGGCTCCAAGAATAGGTTTGGTCACGGGATGGGGAGGTGTTTCAAGACACCATGAATAAGAGCTGTATCTGTACACCAAAGTTATTCTCAACTACTCTGTAAAACTTATCAATAATCTTCGCTCAGGAATGACTTGAGTTTTCCAGTTACTCTAAGGAATACTTTCTGTTTTAATATATACGTCTCCTTTGGTATCCATGGAGATGGTTCCAGGACCACATACAGATACCAAAATCCATAATGTCTCTTATAGAAAATGGAATTGTATTTGCATATAACCTATGTACATCTTCTCAGATATTTTAAATCATCTCTACACTACTTATAATACCTAATACTATGTAAATGCTATCCAAATAGTTGTTATACTGTATTGATTAGAGAATAACAAGAAAAGTAGACCTTGTTATATTCAATATAAACATAACTTTTTTTCCAAATGCTTTCAGTCTCATTTTGGTTGAATTTAAGGATATTGAATCCAAGGATACTGAAGTCTAACTGTACTTTCAAATCTTTCTAAACTTTAGTATACACTTGACCAGTTGTAAAAATAGCACAGCAAATATAATTGAATCTTAATACAGCCTTAGCAGTATAATCATTGGGAATTCCTCCTACTTCACATCTGACATCAAGCAGATCACATAGTCCTATAAATTCAAAACTCACCATCTTTCTAAACACCTCAATTTTGAGGCATCTTGCACTTTATTTTATGCCCCTGTCATGTTACCTGCACTAAAGAAAGAGGAACCTACACTGTATACCAACCTTGAACTGAACTGTTTTAATCCATTTTCCACACAGCAAACCAAAATGTGGTTTTTAATTTCACAATTATATCATGCTAACTCTTCTGCATGACACTATTCAGGGACTCCCAACATCTCAAGAATGGTCTGGATACTATATCTGCATCTCTATCTTGTCTAGTTCTTACTATATATAGCTCACTCTCACCCTATATGTAGTTTTCTGGAGCTCCAGTGGCTTCTCAGCTCCAAGCTTTTGCAATGAGGTATTTTCCACTAAAACAGCTGTATGCCACTTTAACTCTAGCTTTCTAGCTACATCACTATTATTTCAGATCTCACTTAGCTACCATGTCCATAGGAAAATCTACCATGACATTCTAAAACTAGTTTTATTGCACCTCATAAATGAGCTCCATGCACCCTAAACTTAGAATTGTTAAGATGTACTGTTTGAGACTCGCTGGTCTCCCTAAGGGAATTTTAAGTTCTTTGAAATCAGGCCTGTGGCATGCTATTCTTGGCTAAGTGAGCTGGGATTCTAATTCACCTCAACATCTTTACCTGCATATTCTTTACTCTGTTCTCAAATTCTTGAGATCCAGTCAGTAAGATGCTGAATAAAACTAGTTCAATACTTGATACAAGATGACTACTTAAGAATTACATTTTAAAACATTGCTTTTTCTATAATGAAAAGGGTGAATAACAGGCCATAAAGAAAACAGTTCCAGAAGACCTCTTAAGCACTACACACAATGTTTTAAGAGTATGGGTTGCCCCACGGATGTAGTTCAGTGGTAGAGGGCTTGCCTAGAAAGTGTAATGTCATGTGTTCAATGCCTAGCACTACAAAAAATAAAAATAAAAGAGTGTGGGTAACAACCTCCATAAAATATCCTAAGCACTCAAATGAGAAAGGACCAAAAATTTTAAAGAGAAATGAAACAAACTGAAACCTCACTTGGGGCCTGGGGATTTAGCTCAGTGGCATAAGTGCCTGCCTAGCAAGCACTACACCGTGAGTTCGATCCCCAGTGCCAAAAAAAAAAAAAAAAAAAAAGAAAGAAAGAAAAGAATAAAAAAGAAAAAGGGCTAGGGATTTAGCTCAGTGGCATAAGTGCCTGCCTGGCAAGTGCGAGGTCATGAGTTCAATCCCCAATTCAAAAAAAAAAAAAAGAAGCCTCACTAGTTTACTCAGGTTGATGATAAAAATAACGTGGGGGGGAAAAAAACTGTAATCTAGTCATACACAAGAAGAATTCAGTCTTAAAAATAGTACAGGCTAAACTGGGTGTGGTGGTACATGCTGATTGAGTATTTTGGCACTCAATCTGAAGCAGTGCAGAGAAAACGAGAGAGATGAGGAGGCCTTTAAGGTGGGCATGGGAGAGTTTTGTAGGGGTGCAGAGGCTCTCAACAAGAAGAAGTAGGACTACTTCTATCAGTGTTGGCTGGGTGAGGAGTCTGGGAGATGGGCAAAATGATATATTAACAGCAGATTTAAAGGAGCATCTGTCTGTATAAAACAGGTGACAGATTTACTGGGGGCTGAGGGTGGAGCCTTGAGTGATTGTGGAATCTTGGGATTGGAAAGGCTCAGTGGATGCAAAAAAAGTAGCGGGAGATTTACCTCTGGAATGAGAAGGAGAAGATAGAAGTTACTCTTGGAGACATAAGTTGTTTCTCTGGGTTGAGTGTCAGGTTACAGACAGCTAAGCACCAGGCTAGCAGAACCTATCACACACCTATAATCCTAGCACCTGGGAGGCTGAGGCAGGAGGATCATTGCAAATTCAGGACCACCAAAGGCTACAAAGTAAAATCGAAGCCAGCCTAAACTGCATAGTGAGACCCTGTCTCAAAAAGACAAAAAAAAAAAGGTATAGGCTTTTCATAGGTATAGAATTCTATGAATTAAAGTAAGATCTATATTAAAATTAGTACATGTGTTCCGTCAGTACAAACTGTTAACATAACATAGTCCAAAAATTTGCATTATTTATCTGCATGAACAAACCTCTATATGGGGCAGGGAGTATACTCTAGATATGAGTATAGTATAGTATAGATGAGTATAGTATAGTACAGTTAGATGATTGGGAAAGCATTCATTCCTAGGAGTTACAGGCTTTTGCAACCTTTGGATACCTGGATATGGGGAAATTGCATGACCCCTCTATCAACTTATAAAAGAGACCCAAAAGGCAGGATATGCAGTGGTAATTTATACCATACGTTTGCAAGTGCCTCACTTACACCTGGAACTACTGCTCAGCTAGCACAGCTCATAGTTCTGACCAGAGCCTTACAAGTTAACAAGGGACAAAAGCTCAATATTTATACTGATTCTAAGTATGCTTTCCTAGTGTTACATGCTCATGCAGCTATATGGAGAAAAATTACCTAACAGCCAATAGATCTCCTATAAAATATAAGGAGATAGATGATCTTTTATTACAAGCTGTCCTTCAAAACTGGATGGCACTAGATGTTCTAATAGCAGCACAGGGGATCACTTGTGCAATTGTAAAAACTGAATGCTGTGTATACATTCTTGATTCTTCTGCTAATATCTCAGTAGCTATTTAGATATTAGATAACAAATCAATGATGTCAGATTCTAAAATTCCCTGGACTTTATTCTTATAGGAATTAATTCTAGTTTCTCTTGGTGGAAATCTTTGTTAACTTAACTCATAATTGTCTTATTGACTTTACTCTGGCCCATACATACTTAACTGTTTCTTTGGCTTTGTCTTCTCCAGACTTAAAGCTGTGTAACACCCAAGATGAAAATGCCCAGTGTCTATCGAGGGCCTCTAGATAGCATCTCTGCAGAAGTACCTCTGACTGCCATTCAACTGCAACCCTGTTCAGCTCAAAGAAGTTCAACTGGTCATTGCCCATTACCCCCTCACGGCAGTTCGGATTACTTCTTCAGAGTGGGGATTGTTGCAGGCAGCTGAGTTAGTTAGAAATATTATAGGCAGTGAGACAGGGTTGGGTCCTCAAAGGAGCCAATGCAGATACCTTACAACTGTGGGGGAGACAGACACCTCCTGCTGTGAGCCAGGCCTCAACACAAAGGATCAAACAAATGCACCCACATCCTAAAGACTGATATTCTAATTATCACCCTGAAAGTCCCTATCCATCCCCCTAGGGAAAAGGTCACAACTCTTAAGAATGCCCGCTTCCTACATGACTTGCTTTCCCATTTGTCCCTAATGTAATCAATTTTACCTGAACTATTAATCTTATTGGCTAACTATAGTTATGTCCCACCTTATGCCCATTTGCCTTGTGAGCTCCCAGTTTTCTCCACCTTGAACCCATGGTTTTACTCTATAAAAGTCCCGAGAAAAGACAGGGTCTTGGGCAACCCACTCGGGACCCCTTCTGTCTCCCTTCAGACAGAAGCTTTCTTTCTCTCAATAAATATATTCTACTCTTAACCTCCGTTGTTCCTAAAATTCATTCTTCAATTTTAGAGAGCACGAACTTACAGGTTTCTTTTATTTTTTCAAGTAGAAAAAGTATTTACCAAATTCAGTAAAACGAAAGTCACAAATTCAATGTTAGCCTCCCTAAAATCAAAATAATCTGTTAAACAAACAATATCAACCCTATTACCTACTGCAGTACAGGATATCATTACATTGAAGAAATCTTACAGGTTTCATTAAACTGTTCAAGACCCACTAATAGCTCAGTTCAAGATTCGGCAACTACATACTCCTCTCAGGCCCCCTGAGCCCTCCAGGCAGGAGTCTCCCCACCACAATGGAGAGGACTGTATATAGGATGGGCCTCCAACCTCCTTTTCAAGAACATTGACAATGACAAATCTTTTTGATTTTCTGATCAGATTCAAAAAAGCTTTTCATTGGACGAAACTTTCCTTGTTACTAACAAAATACCTTCTGCATTTATTTTATTTTACTTACTTTTTATTCTAAGTCATAAGTCAAAGTTCACATGAAAGAGTGTAGACATAGGACCTTTAAATCCATCTTCGTGCTAGTTCCAGGAGGTGAGTTCAGATTTCATTAAACTCACATCCAAACAGAAGAAAACTTACCCGTGAACCCTGAGCATTTTCTTCTGTCTTAACTTGTTCATATAAATTTGGGTCTAGGAGAGACCTCTCCAAATCTTAAAAGTAATAAGGCATGCACAGGTTTGTTATTACACACATCAAACCACTGGGCTAAGAGTCCACAATGAGAGAAACAGAAAAACATATTTAATATGCCACTGTGACATTATCATGGGTTTATCTCAAGTCTGTGGTCTGAGCCAGACTTCTGTCCCTAAATATGTTAAACCTTTAATTCCAACTGAAAGTTGTATCTTTTTGATACAAATGGCATGATAATGAAATGGCATCATTTCATCAGGAATAGCAGATTCTTCTGGAAACTTTCAAAATGAATGGTTCACTTGAAAACAAACTTTAGAGCAAAAAAGAAACAAAGAAACAAAATCTCAAATATACAGTGTTCTACATCTCCTTCATTCAATGAGGAAGCTTTCAAAAATACTCAGATTTAATAATTGTTCCCCTACAAAATTCATGGGAATACAAAGTTCATAAGGAATAGGAAAAGCAAAAGAAAAGTCAAATGAAAATGTGAAAAACTTTGAATTCCCTAGAGCCTAATAATATTTATCCAACCACCCTTCTCCAGTCTATTCTCCTCCATTCCCCACGCCTTGCTCTTTCTTCTTCTGATGATCTCCCCTTTCCTTCCACCTGGCCAGCAACCTGCAAAGCAAACTCACCTCTTAAAATGACATCCTTGAAAGAATGGGGCAAGTCCCTTAGGACTGAATTAAAGCCAAGGTCTCACTCTGAGCTGAAAAGCCCTGCTAATGATTTTCAAAGCTATAGAGATAAACAGAGTCTCAAAATTTGTATCAGCTGGTTCCTATTGCTGGTTAAAAAAAAGCTCAGATAGAAGCTATTAAACAAAAAGTGGGAAGAAGACCCTAAGAATGACTTAATCACATAAATAGCCAGAAAGGTTTAGAAAACTGAAAACGTTGACGATCCTGTGAAAAATAGGTCAGGCATGCTAGTAAGCAAGAATAAGCCCCATGGGTCTTCCGGGATGAGCCTGCTACCACCTTCAGGCTGTGCTCAGGAGGAAAACCTGGGAGTAGCTGTGATTCCAGCTTCCTCCCCATTCTATATGAATAGTCTCAAGCCATAAATAGAAAATTTCATAAACAAGGAAAAATGAGTTTAGAAAGAACCATATAGTCAAATTTTCAACTCCATACTATTCATTTTGAAACAGCTTGAAAACAAAAGTCAAGCAAGACCCAGAATTATCTGGGCCTTACAGATAAAACTAAATGCTTCCACTTCAGGAATTAAACACCAATCTTTTCATAAACATACCTGCAACAGAAATGACATATGAAAAATAATTATTCTGTATCACCTAACAGAATTAAAGGAAGAAACTACAGTAGGGAATGTTCAACAGAGAATCAAGTACCTACTTCCCCTTTAACATTTCGACTCACTTGAATTTTCACTATTAATGAATAAATGTGTAAAATTTCATTGATAAGATGGTACAATATTAACCTTAATTCCTTCCATTGTTACACAGGCACTTCCTCCTCAGAGTCAACAAACTTCTAAGTATCAATTCCCATGTCCTTGCCACAACCATCACCTTTGGACCTTTAGTCAGGGAACAATTCCTTCTTACAATGAGACATTATACCTATTAACCAAAACAATCTATTCTGCAGCATTGCTGCATCATATGAGCGTCTGATGGTCTCTTCCTTGAACCCCAAGGTCTCCACTACTTATCCTTGAGCCAGAATTATTTCAAACCTTGACTCATCACTATCCTTGTGACTAAAGACTAAACTGAAGACTTTGAAAAGACCAGATTCCTTGTCAGAAAGAAATTACAAATATCCTCAAAGAGGTATTCAGGCTAACTAGATCACAGGTCACAGTGACCCCTGCAAACCTGTACACAAACTTGCAACACAGCTCCAAACAAGAAGGTGACGAGGACCCAGGTGTGGTGGCATACACCTATGTCTCAGCACTCTGGGAGGCAAAGAATTCCAAGTGCAAGTCCAGCCTGGGCAATTTTAGCGACTTTGATCCTGTTTCAGAATAGAAAATTAAAAGATTTGGAAATATAGCCCTAGGTACAATCCCATGCACTGAATGAAAAAGAAAAAGGCAGTGAGGAGGAACTGACATTCAACAGCTAAAGGGCTAGAAAAGCAAAGATGGCACAGTGCACAGAGCCCTGCACATGTGCATTCAGGATATGGGCCAGGCTGTATTTTCCTGGGAGGCTCATGTGAGGAGAAATCTCTACAAGTGCATTCAAGTGGCATCAAAGTTGGCAAATTTCCTTATTGCTGTGTAACTGAGGGCCCCAGTTTTTTGCTGGCTCCTGGATGGCAATTACCTGCCCCGAGGTCCTGAGAAGCTATCCATGGTTTGGTGCCATGCGGGATTCCTCAGCTTGGCACTTAGAACTATTACGCCAGTGATGGGAATCTCATTTTCTGGTCTGTTACACGGAGCCCTACATAATGAATAAGACAATTGTAAGAGTGTCACCCAATCACTTGCCATGTAGTGTAACTGAGTATGGTGACATCTCTCACCTTTGCCATAAAATGTAACCTACCTGAGCTGTATGCCATCACCTTTATCACTTTCTGTTAGTTACAGAAGCCAGTTGTAGGGTGTACCCAAACCGAAGAGAGGGGACCACAAAAGAGGAAGGGACTACACAAAGATTTTGATACCTATGAATCCTCAGAAAGCTAAGCACAGAATTATTCATACGATTGAGCAATTCCACTCCTGGGCTTATACTGACCTTACTTTTAGGGGTGTCAAAAGAAATTAAAATTGGGTATCCAGATAAATACTTGTACACAAATGTTCATAGCAGCACTAATCATAATAGCCTAAAGAAGAAATAACCCAAATGTCCAGCAACTGATGGATGAATTTCTTAAAGCATTCTTTTTCTGTTATCCAACAGAATATTATTCACCCATAAAAAAGAATGAAACACTAATGCATACTATACCATGCATCCTATATTCTGCTTAATCTACTATCAAACCTTTATAAAGTCCATCTTTTACATTTGCAGTTACATAATTTCTATTTTTATAGACCTAAATTTTCTTGTTTAAATTTATCTATTCTTTCCATATTTTCCTCAAATTTCTTTAACATAGTAATCACTTTTTTCACAGTCCCTACCAGCCAACTCCATCTGTAGATCTGTTTCTACTATCCACATTGTTTTACCTCTTGGTTTTTGTTTTCTTTTGTTGTGTCTAATAAATATGTACAAAACAAATAATATGTATAAAATGGGTGTATGAATGGCCAATTGGGTCCTCTCTGTCTCCCCTTTGATCACTCTACTTTTATCACATGCCTTCAGCTCATCTTTCAGTATTAGGTACACTTCAGCCTCCACACCACTGCCTTTGTTACACTTACTGCCAAGCTGCTTTGTACTTTCCCTTTGTAGCCACATGACTGCCACGAACTGCCTTAGATTGCTAAAGCTATTTAAAAGAGAACACAGACCCAGTCTCCAGCACTTCCTTTTGCAATTCCGTCTTTTATGTTTCACCATAACACCTGTTACACGTTTTATCATTTGCTTATTGTTCATTTCCTCCCTCTAGAGTGTAAGCTCCATGAGAGCAGGAAACCTTGTTTTAGTCTGTTACTACTATTATCCAAACCTATCAGACAAATAGTATATACTTCATAAATATTTTTAATAGATAAATCAATGGTTTCAAATTGATAGGTTAAGTTCAATACTAAATGAAAACACAACAGAGGGCAATCTACCTTAGACAGTCAAGGAATGCCTATGTGATGAGTTTCTGTTCAATCTAAGACCTAAAAAAATGAGCAGAAAACACTCAGCAATCAACATAGAAGCAGAATCAATGTACATATGACAGAATTAACTATATAAGTTTTAAAGAATTGCAAAGGTGTCAACTATGGTTGACAGCACAAAATGCAAAAGGTAGGCCAAGACATTATCAGTTGAGAGATGGATCAAAGGTCACCTATTTAAAAAGTTAAGTAACTGGCCATTTAAGAGTTATTAAAGACAAGCAAACAGTCAATTCTGAACTTCTGAAACATCACTCAAGCTGAAATATTGAGAATTAATTAGATGGAAGCCAAAAAGGCTACAAGGACACCAATTACAAGCCTGATAAAGTAATCCAGACTAGGTGATGATACCTGGAATTTGGAATTAACTTGGGGAAAGAAAAAAGTAAATGGATCCAAAAGCTATTAAATTATTAATCAAGAATGATTTCAGGTTTTTAGCATATGAAACAGTATAGAAAATGCCACCATTTTCTCAGGTAGAAAAGAAAGAAAGATAAGTGTAGAGCAGGAGTCAGGATTTTTTCTTCCCTTAATGGACCAAACAGGAACTGTTTTAAGCTTTGTGAGCCATATGGTCTTTGTCACACTCTGCTCAGCCACTGTAGTAGAAACATTCAGAGATAATATATAAAGGAATGAACGTGCTGCATTTCCCCCAAAGATAGTAAAAACAAGCATGCCTGGGCCATATTACTAAATCCTGGCTGAGAAACAAAGATGAGGAGTTCAGCTTTTGACCTTACTTTTAGGTGCCTTGGAAGGCACATCAAGAATTGAGAGTCGATTAAGAAGGAACTAGATATACAGTTCTAAAATTCAGAAGAGAGACCAGGAAGAGGCAGATAAATATCTATAGGTATGTTTGAGATTGACAGAGAAGGTAGAAACTGGTGTCAAGAAATAAGACTGCCCAGGGCAAGTCTGTATAAGAGGAACAGAAAGTGTCCTCCTCAGAACCCAAGATAAAACTAAGATTTAAAGAACAAGAATAGGACAATCAGCAAGAAAACGATAAGAGAGCATTCAAGCAAAAAAAAAAAAAAAAAAAAAAAAAAATTCTTTTAAATAGGATTGAGCAATATGCCAGAAATAGGTGGCATTTGAACAAGATGAGAGTGATGATGAAGCTCCAGGGCTTGTAAGAGCCTAAAATAAGATCAGGATTTGAAATATATATTGGATTTAGCAAAAGGGAGATCTGCTCATAGATTTGGCAAAAGAAAGTGAAAGATATAGACAGGAAAGTAAGGAACACGCCTTCTAAGAAGTTCAACTATGAAAGGGAAGTGAGAAAAAAGATGGTGGCTGTGGAATGATAAGAGTCATCATGTTTCATAAATGGGCGAAAGTTGTCTTTTCCACCAATCCTATGTATCTTACTTGTCACCACATCCTTCCCACTTAGCCAAGTAATCAATACATCTGTTGACTGAGCATTTTTAGTAGTAATGGGACTTAGGAACCAAAAAATGAGGATTTAAGGTAGAAATAAAAGAAAGGGCTTGGCATGTAAATTGAAATCCCAGCACTTGGGAGGCTGAGGCAGGAAGATTTTTAAGAGTTTGAGGCCAGCTTCAGCTACAAATTGAGTTCAAGGCCAGTCTGCACTACATAGTGAAACCCTGTCTCAAAAAGACAAAATTTTAAAAATGCAAAAATAAAAAAGGAAAGAAAAAAAGACAGACAAAAAGAAAAGGTACTTAGTAAAAACTGTACCTTATAAAGTCTAGAGTGAATATATCTGGAGCACAAGAAGAAGAACTGACTTTAAAGAGCGTGTGGAATATTTCCTCTTCCTTGAGACAAGAAAAAGCAAAACAAAATAAATGAAAAAAGACTGAGGCAAATACAGTTGTCCGTCAGTACCCACAGAAGCTTGGTCTCAGACTCCCCAGCAACACCAACACCCAGAGATGCTCAAGTCTCTTCTATAAACAGTAGCATTTACAGTCTATCACCTTTGCACACTTTAAAACATCTCACGATTATTTAAAAACCTAAACAAACTAAATACTATGTAAATAGTTGTTATATGTATTGCTTACGTAATAAAAGTCTGTAAATGTTCAAAACTGATGCACTTTTTTTCTCTCAAATATTTTTTTTAATTTTATTTAAAGAGAAAAAAAAATACAGAAAAAAGGGTAGAAACAATACAGAACCTCAAAAAAACCCCATAAATCACTAGTTGACAAACCACATACTGTCCTCCCAGAAATAGCTGTTCATGTTACAAAATTAAGGCATACAAAGTGAACACACAGTGAGGCTGCAAACAGTTACAAAAAAAAACAGGATGGAATAAAGCCAATTGAGACAGTATAGTGAAATTGGCACAGAACATCACAGCAGGT